>CATIWC010002005.1:0-262064 GCA_948472305.1 Vicia faba | reverse complement strand
GAGTTACAGTTAGTGTTTGAGGTTTGGGATAGCTTGGATGAGTTGAATGGAAAGTGTTTGAAGCAACTTGGGGCAAAACGCACGAGCCAAATGAGCTATGGAACTCAAGTTGCAGATTTTTCCCTGTTTTGCCAAGGGAATGTGATTTCTGGCTATGGGGTGTTTAGAGACTTAAGCAATCGTGTTTCTAGCTTAAAGGGGTGTGAGAAAGATGTTCAAATTTTTTGCATAAGTAGGTATTGGCTGGTGTTCAACTTCTAAGGTTTTGGACAAGTTTCTTGTTTTTGAAGTAAGAATGTGGAAGTGATTGGGACAGGCCTGTACAGGCTATCAAATACCTTGTAACTTCTGCTCTTGGCCCCTCTAATTTGTGGATTTGTTTTGCTGCAAGAGATCTTGGACCAATGCTCAAGGATTGTGGTTTGACATAAAGCATACTTAAGCAAAAATGGAAATTTGCCTTTTTCTACTTAGGGCTTAATTTTGTGAACAATATCCAAATGACAAAAACAAAAGCTTAGACTGATGGATTTGCATTTAATTATGGAGTGTGAAGTGGTTTAGAGGCCTGTAAACTAGTGTAAGGCATGCTGACTTGAAATTGCAACTTGGATGAACATGAATATGCCATGGATGAAAAGTGAGTTTTTTGCCAACTTCAAGCCTTCGATTCTCCCTAACCATAAATGTTTTTGAGGAGTTCTTGGACAATTTGGAAAGCTTGAAACATGATCTATAATCCATCTTTGAAATGCAACTTGAGATTCCAAGGGGAACTATGTGAAAAATGGCCAAGAAGATAGATCAAAATCCTGCCAAGAAGATAGATCACTAAGTTAAGAGTTTTAGGGACCCTTGTTCCAAAAATCATAACTTGAGATCCAAGCTTCATTTGGGAAAACTTTGTGATTAAAAGTTGTATACTTTGTGGAGGACTACAACTTTCATGTTGGAGGTTTTGTTTGAATCCATTTGCATCATGGTGAAAATGTTGGGCAAAGTTAGGAAAAATTAAGAAAATTTCATAACTTAGAAAAATTCTAAGTTATGAAATTTTTTCAATTTCAAACCCTAATTTGCAATTTTGGGTTTCTTGATGAACAAGTTTCATATTTTGACACATCTTGATGAAAAAATGACCCTTGGTACTTGATTTTGACCAAAAAGTCAAAGTTTGACTTTTCAGTGTAAAGTCAAATTTTGATCAGTTGACTGAAAAATTCATCTGTCAATTCAATGCAATTGAGATCTTTTGAACTTGTTGAATAGGTCAAGATGATTCCATTGAATCCTTGAGTCCATGGTTGAGCTTAATTTGCCATTGGCTAGGTCAAAAAGTCAGAAATTGCCTTTGTATAGTCAAAACCCTAAAAATGACCATTTTGCCCTTTTGGTGATCTTATCAAATTTCTTGTGGAGTTGTGGTCCAAACTTGATCAAATGGTTCATATGAGTTGATAATGTTGATGTGGGTCAAAATTCATGAGGTTTGACTGCAAATTGGCCACAGTTGACTTTTTCCCCAACATAACTGATTTCTAGGTCAACGGCCCAATTGACTGGGCAAAAATTTGATTCAAGGCTTGAAACTTGGTATGGACAAACTCATGAGTCCAACATGAAGTATGAAAGTCACTTTGAGAATTGAAGGTCCAAAAATCCCTGTGCAAACTCAAACCCTAATTTAGGTCATCAGTGCAAGGATATGTCTTGAGCAGTGCAAACCCTAGCTTGGTCTTGAGTTCAAAGAGCCTTGTGAGAGGAAATATTGATGAAATGAGAGGGAAAATTTTGGGGTACAACACAGTCCATCAACAAGTATAATTAGGAGATTCAAAATAAATATATAATCGCTTTTCATTATCGAACTTTACTCTGTTAAATTTCTCGTCTTGTTTTTCGTACCAAAACATTATTGAATCTCACATATATATATGTATACATATATATACATACACACACACATATACATATATAAGTGTTGAATCTCAAAATATATATATGTATACATATATATACATACACACATATACATATATAAGTGTTGAATCTCAAAATATATATATGTATACATATATATATACATACACACATATATATATATATATATATATATATATATATATATATATATATATATATATATATATAGTATATATATATATATATATACTATATATATATATATATATATGTGTGTGTATATATATATATATGTGTGTATATATATATATATATATGTGTGTATATATATATATATGTGTACATATATATATATATATATATATGTGTGTCTATATATATATATACACACATATATATATATATATATATATATATATATATATATATATATATATATATATATATATATATATATATATATATATATATATATATATATATATATATATATATATATATATATATATATATATATATATATATATATATATATATATATATATATATGTATATTAATTATATTAAATATGTACAATATAAAAATAAAATATGTACAAAATAAAGTATATTTAGAAAAATATTTTTAATGTGAATGAAAATAAGAAATGAAAAATAAAAGTATAATTTATATATATTTTCAAGTTTTAATAAATAAGATAGAAGTATTTAAATTGTTTTTTATGTTAGAAAAAATAAAAATAAAATGCAAAATAAATGTGAAAAATTATGAAAATATTTTTGAGCATTTTTTATATTTGGAAATAAAAAAAACAAAATCAGAAATAAAAATAAAAATTCAAAAATATAAAAGTACAAGAAATTGGGTCAGGGGGTGCAAAAAGGAAAAAGGGGGGTGTCAAAAGCAGTCAGGCCAAGCCCAGACCAAAACTTCATCTTCAACCTTCAGCTTTTGAAAAAACGTGCACATGCCCTGTACAAACTACCAGATCCTGTATACGAGCTCTATTGCAAAAACACATAACATCAAACTTGTAGAGAATTACAAGACTGTTCCAACCATATAAACAACTTGTTTTAACTCTCAAAGAGCAGGGAGAATTTCTCTGACCCTAAAACCTGACCTAGCTTTTTCAGTATGTTCATGGATGAAATTCTCTTAGCATGCTTAGTATAAATGAAAACTGAGCATATGTACAGCTTCATGGCAATGAATACTATATTTTTTATTCACGAACCTAAAGCTAAATGTTCCTAAATAGAGAGATAGGAAGTGGACAAAAACCTGTTTCAGCTGACTTCGTGTAGGGAAATGTAGTGCTTTTCAACAGGGCTTGAGATGTCTGGGAACTTGCTTGGACTTCACTTGACCTTCTCCAATAGCCTGCTTGCCTTGAATGTCCTTGAATCAGCCTATAGAACTCAACTTGCACAAGCTCAAAATGAAAATGGCAAACTCTGTAAATGGAGTTACAGTTAGTGTTTGAGGTTTGGGATAGCTTGGATGAGTTGAATGGAAAGTGTTTGAAGCAACTTGGGGCAAAACGCACGAGCCAAATGAGCTATGGAACTCAAGTTGCAGATTTTTCCCTGTTTTGCCAAGGGAATGTGATTTCTGGCTATGGGGTGTTTAGAGACTTAAGCAATCGTGTTTCTAGCTTAAAGGGGTGTGAGAAAGATGTTCAAAATTTTTGCATAAGTAGGTATTGGCTGGTGTTCAACTTCTAAGGTTTTGGACAAGTTTCTTGTTTTTGAAGTAAGAATGTGGAAGTGATTGGGACAGGCCTGTACAGGCTATCAAATACCTTGTAACTTCTGCTCTTGGCCCCTCTAATTTGTGGATTTGTTTTGCTGCAAGAGATCTTGGACCAATGCTCAAGGATTGTGGTTTGACATAAAGCATACTTAAGCAAAAATGGAAATTTGCCTTTTTCTACTTAGGGCTTAATTTTGTGAACAATATCCAAATGACAAAAACAAAAGCTTAGACTGATGGATTTGCATTTAATTATGGAGTGTGAAGTGGTTTAGAGGCCTGTAAACTAGTGTAAGGCATGCTGACTTGAAATTGCAACTTGGATGAACATGAATATGCCATGGATGAAAAGTGAGTTTTTGCCAACTTCAAGCCTTCGATTCTCCCTAACCATAAATGTTTTTGAGGAGTTCTTGGACAATTTGGAAAGCTTGAAACATGATCTATAATCCATCTTTGAAATGCAACTTGAGATTCCAAGGGTAACTATGTGAAAAATGGCCAAGAAGATGGATCAAAATCCTGCCAAGAAGATAGATCACTAAGTTAAGAGTTTTAGGGACCCTTGTTCCAAAAATCATAACTTGAGATCCAAGCTTCATTTGGGAAAACTTTGTGAATAAAAGTTTTATACTTTGTGGAGGACTACAACTTTCATGTTGGAGGTTTTGTTTGAATCCATTTGCATCATGGTGAAAATGTTGGGCAAAGTTAGGAAAAATTAAGAAAATTTCATAACTTAGAAAAATTCTAAGTTATGAAATTTTTTCAATTTCAAACCCTAATTTGCAATTTTGGGTTTCTTGATGAACAAGTTTCATATTTTGACACATCTTGATGAAAAATGACCCTTGGTACTTGATTTTGACCAAAAAGTCAAAGTTTGACTTTTCAGTGTAAAGTCAAATTTTGATCAGTTGACTGAAAAATTCATCTGTCAATTCAATGCAATTGAGATCTTTTGAACTTGTTGAATAGGTCAAGATGATTCCATTGAATCCTTGAGTCCATGGTTGAGCTTAATTTGCCATTGGCTAGGTCAAAAAGTCAGAAATTGCCTTTGTACAGTCAAAACCCTAAAAATGACCATTTTGCCCTTTTGGTGATCTTATCAAATTTCTTGTGGAGTTGTGGTCCAAACTTGATCAAATGGTTCATATGAGTTGATAATGTTGATGTGGGTCAAAATTCATGAGGTTTGACTGCAAATTGGCCACAGTTGACTTTTTCCCCAACATAACTGATTTCTAGGTCAACGGCCCAATTGACTGGGCAAAAATTTGATTCAAGGCTTGAAACTTGGTATGGACAAACTCATGAGTCCAACATGAAGTATGAAAGTCACTTTGAGAATTGAAGGTCCAAAAATCCCTGTGCAAACTCAAACCCTAATTTAGGTCATCAGTGCAAGGAGATGTCTTGAGCAGTGCAAACCCTAGCTTGGTCTTGAGTTCAAAGAGCCTTGTGAGAGGAAATATTGATGAAATGAGAGGGAAAATTTTGGGGTACAACACAGTCCATCAACAAGTATAATTAGGAGATTCAAAATAAATATATAATCGCTTTTCATTATCGAACTTTACTCTGTTAAATTTCTCGTCTTGTTTTTCGTACCAAAACATTATTGAAACATCCCCCCTCCCAATTGTTTATTTTAAATCGCATTGGTATTACCTTGTTAAATTTGAAATTCATGTATAGGTGAATAATTTTATTACTTCAACGAGATTAGTGCACTTGCTAGTTAAGTCATCAAGTTTTTGGTGTTGTTGGCGGAGATTGTTGATAATTTTAACAAGGTAATTTTTATGCGATGTTTTTAATTTTAATTTTTTGTTAATATTTAGTATTTGATTATAATTTTTTATTTCTTTACTTTTATTCTGTTTGGTTTGGTGTAGTGATACTAAGGTATTGTTTGTTTGTTTATGTGAGGTTCAAATTTGATATAGATACCGATAGATCCAAAAACCGAAAGGACAACATGCAATATCTGTAGAGTGAAACGAGAAGCAGTGCAAGTCACGAAAGAACCAAACGAAGAAAGAGAAGAGATGGAAGATCTCGTACGGCAAACATTGGGAGATTATTATAGGAGAATTGATGCTAGACAAATATCCTTAGGATTTCAACCGGTTAATTCTTTAATGTTTGCTTTTAAGAATTCAGTACTTTTAGGTTTGAAGTATAACCCGTTTGACGGGAAAGCAACCAGAGATCCTTGGGAGCATCTTTCTAAATTCTACTAGACATGCTCGATGTGCAAACCACTGAATGATGTAACTGACGGTCAGGTAAAATTTTATTTATTTGGTTTTTCTTTGTTAGGTTGCGATAAGGATTGGCTGTAATGCATACCAAATAGTACTATTCAAACTTAGAAAGAACTTAAATACAAGTTTTTATAGCAGTATTACTCAAATGCTCAATTCGTGGAAAGAAAAGCTTAAATTTCCAACTTTGATCAGGATAAGTTTGATTCATTATCTGATGCATGGGAAAGATTTAAGTTATTACTCCGTAAGTGTCTGAATCATAATATGAGTTCTATGAAGCAGATGACACATTTCATCAGCTGGCTGAAAACACTAATGAGAATGTTTCTCGATGCCTCAGTTAGAGGTACATGGAAAGAAACTAATTAAGATAGGGTAAATATATTGATCGAGAATATGTGCCAAAATGAGTATCGTTTAAATTATCGAGCGATGAAGCAAAATGGTGTTCTCGTAGTTTACTCGAATACAACTCTATTAGCTCAGATGGAGGTACTTTCTAAATAGTTAGTTAGTTGTGTCCCTACTAGAACAAACAAATGTGATTCAAATTCAAACATTAAAGTGTGATTTTTCTGGAGAGGGACATGCGAATGGAAATTGTACACTAGAGGTTGAGAGTGTTAAAGCTCAATATGAAAACTTTCAGAAGAATAATCCATACTCTAACACCTACAATCCAGGTTGGAAGCATCATCCTAATTTCAAGTGGAGCAACAATTAAACCTTGAATTTTAATCAAGGAGTTCAACATGTTCCTCCACCTCAAAGGAAACCATCACCTCTAGAGGAAACTTTGTCCAACTTCATGCAAATACACCGTCACCACCAACAGATCGAGTTATTCTTAAGTCAGTTGAACAAGTGGATGATGGATTTGATATGGAAGAAGTAAAGTGTTTACTTCAACTTCAAGCAACACATGTCAATGATGCATTAAGAATAGATTAAGGAATTAAGGGGAAAGGACTAACAAAGTTAACTACTAGCCCAAAAAGATCTCGAGCTAAAGGAACTTCTAAAGTACCTGGAATTGTCTTTCTAGGTGAGAATATATTACAATGTGTAATCAACGGCAACTCTTTGTCAGAATTGGAAGAAGAAAAAAATGTTAAAGTGTTAAAAGAGAACAAGAAAACACTCAGTTGGATTGTAATTGATCTAAAATTTATAATCCCAACTTATTGCAAGCACAAGATAAAATTGGAAGAAAAATTCAAGCTTGTAGTTCAGCCACAAAGAAGATTGAATCCTACCATGAAAGAAGTGGTATGAGAAGAAATATTAAAATTGCTTGAAGTGGGTATGATCTATCCAATTTATGATAGTTCGTGGGTGAGTTCAATGCATGTAGTCCATAAGAAGGGAGGTATGAACGTCATTCGAAATGAAAAATTAAGGTGATTGAAAAATTACCCGTAGTCAATGTGAAAGGAGTGAGAAGTTTCCTTGGACATACCGATTTTTATCGAAGATTTATAAAATACTTATCCAAGATTGAAAAACCTCTTTGAAATTTGATAGTTAAATAAAATGATTTTGTTCTTGATGATGAATGATTAAAATCTTTCTCTTTTATGAAAGAAAAGCTTATAACTGCACCTATGATTGTTGCAATAAATTGGGTCCTTCCCTTTGAAATGATGTGTGATGTAAGTGTAAGTGCCCTGGCTGGAGAGTTGGCTTCATTTGTAAAACAAATAAGAAAGCAAGTTTACCCAGATCCCCTCTGTTGTTTTAATATGTGGTGTTGAAAAAGTTCAACATCTGGACCAACATGTTAGATGTAATGTCATGACATCTGTCTTGACATCATGATAACGGAATTGGTAATTCAGTTACAGTTCTGGTACTTAAATATTCTGAGAATATATGTGGCGTTTCTTATGGAGAATCTGAAGATCAATCAAGAATCAATCAGAATATTTGAAGAAAATACTGTTTCTAAATATGGAGATATTTTAGGAACTAGAAGTTTGAAGACCTTGATTGTAGCAGAAGTTTGTTGCTGAGTTGTAACAGCAAGGAGAAAAGCTTGCTGCGATTTTGAAGGCCCAAATCCAGTTGGGTAATAGGTTATAAATAGCAGATTGTAACCTAGGGTTTAAGTAACTTTTGAAAATGTAACATTAGGGGTGTTTTAGGAGGTAAACCTGTCGGTGTGTGGCAAGGTTACCATGTATGTAACTCGAAACCTGTAGGTAAGAGTTTTAGTGTTCTTGGATGAAGCTGTGAAGCAAGTCCAAGTATTTCTGCATTACTTCATAATCATTGTAGTGTAGGAAATCAAGTGGGAAGGCACTGCTTCTTGGGTAGGAGTAAGACTTCTGTTGCTGCGGCAATAGGAATGGAAACTGGTAGGTTTCTATCTAGGAGTTCCTAGGTATAGGTTGCACTGGGTAGATGATTAAGTGAAGGATGGGAACTTGTTAAGTTTAGTCCTGAATTAATATTGCTAATAGTGGATCTTCTTCCTGGCTTGGTATGCCCCCAGAGTAGGTGTGTTTCACCGAACTGGGTCAACAACTGATTTGTGTTATTTACTTTCTGCCTTGGTTATGTGTTTGATGTCACAACATTCCTCATGACATCAAAGTACATGATTAACCTTAACTGTTCTAAACTTCAGTAAATCATAACCTGGTATGTAACAGATGATGTCTCAGAACATGTTAAGACCTCATGTTGACATCTGTGTAAAAGAAACAGAACTGTGAAGGATGTTCGCTCTCTGTTGATCATGGACAGAACTAGATACATCGTGTGATCTATCCTCTGCACCTTCAAAGTGTATCTGGTACAGCTTGGATAAAACTGTGTGAATGTTACAGATGATGTCAAAAGAGATAAATGGATATCCTACTGGTTTGTGTGCATAATAAACCGAACTAAGGGGTTTGTTTACCTCATGGTATGTGATAGATGATGTTGCAACCAATGTTGAGACATCAGGCTGTGAATGGATAGTTTACAAACCAAAGCTATTTGTTCGAGAACTGCAGATATGGCAACCTCTATGCTTCTGTTATATTGAATATTAAAAATTGGGTATCTACCTTGCAGTGTATGTATTATGTCATATCAGATGTCTAGACATTGAGTATAACATCTGAAGACTGGCATATACCAGAATTTCAATTGGTATCAGAGCAGGCATCCTGTTCTGTTTCTGGATGAGATCCATGGGTGATACTTTCTGGTATCTGCAAGGTCAATCTGAGTACTGAAGATTGTAACCTGGAATGGCGTGTTATTTCCCTGAATGGTCCCTTGAAGTGGGAGGATGGACTATTCGTGACAGGAGCTGTGTGTACATGTCTTTGGTGATTGGCATTTGGCCTGGTTGTGTGGTAGCTGCTCTAGGTTTAATTTATTTTCAAACCTAGGATGTGTGCTCACCTGAAGTTGTGTATAGTAGTCATGCGAGGTTTGAACCATAGTCAAACTTGGTCTATTTTTGAAGGCTAGTCTGGTGGAGTGTGTGTGCAAAGATTGGGTTGTATTATGTTCTTCCGCTGTGCAATACCTGGCAAAACTCAAGCTCTGATGTGTTTCCCCTCTTGTGGATTGAAGGCTACTGTATTCAAGATTTCAACATAAGCTGTTGAAGATGTCACAGATACTTGAGTCCTCTCAAGTCCACTCATGAAGACGTTCTTCGTTCAGGATGCTACTAGTTGAAGAGCATATGTTTTGGGTGTCAAACAAAGAACCTACTCCTGACCTGGAAGAGGAGACATCTGTGTGTGCAAAGTTGACAATGGTAGAGTCAATCATGTCTGTGTGCTCCCGAAGGTTACTTTTAGGAGTCAGAACTCTAGAAGTAAAGCTGGTTGAGATGTGACATTGTGCAATCCCTATTGGTGGGCTTATTCCTGAAAATTGATCAGGACTGAGCGGTTGTTCCCTGGAGTACTATGGTGTGAAGAAAGACAAGCCCATTGGTTAATAAAAGTCAATGATGGTGCAACATTATTGCTCCTTCATACAAGTAGATTGGGATCGTGAATCTTGTCATATAAACATCATGATTAGAAGTGGAAGTTCTTTCAAGATGTGAGAATATGAAGACTCAGAGTTTGGTCAAGGGATGTCATATGTCATGTCAAGAGATTTGCGTACAATGCATGGATATTTTGTGTGGAGCTTCCATGATTGGTAGTTTGAGGGGGAGAGTTGGTTAACCTCCTCACATTAGTTCAGCCTGGTGTTTAGCTGGCTGTTGACCTATGTCACATGGGCTCTGGGTGTGGTGTGACATATTTGCAAGGAAGGATTCATCTCTCATTCCTGAGGATGAATCTGATCTGGAAGGATTTAAGATCTATTGCTATTTGTGACAAGTACAAGTATTTAATTGATTATCCTTGAAGTTCAAGATAACCGATGTTCTTAAAGATGTGGGAACATTCTTTCTTCTAGATCCTGTGAAAGATCACAGGAAGAGTGATGCTTTAGAGCTATCTCTTTGGTGACAGCAAAATCATTTGATCTTTGAAAAGATTTCCTGGAAACATGTTCAGACTTGAAGCTTCAAGAAAAAGAAGACATCATAATCTTGATGATGGTTACTTGGATCAGTCTGGTTCTGATCTAGGTAAGGAAGTGAATTAGCTAATGGTAAAGTCAAGAAGAAGTGGCATAAGGAGGAGCTGAATTCAACAACTAGATGTTATAACATAATGTTGTGACATTTGGTTCAACATCAGATTCTTAGTTGGTGAAGTGGCACATCAACTTAAGACAGGACAATCTACGAAGTTGAAGATTGGATACTTCAAAAAGATCGTCTCTTTGCAACTCTGTGGAGTTGTTGGGTGGAGAAGATGTTACATGTTCCTGTCTTTGTGTATCTAAGCCTTTTGTGATAACTTGTAGCTTGAAGTTCAAACTTCAATTGGAAGATCAGAATATCTCTGGCAAAAGTCTGAGAAACATGGAGAAGTCAAAAGGTGGCATTTGATTTCCTCTTATGAGGATTCATGAAGGAGATAATCAACATGTGGCAGCTGAGAGAGCATGAATCAGAGTATGGATGTTCTGACTTGTTGTGATGCTATGATCAGAAGAAGGTTGACTTAGACCAAGGATGTTCTAACTTGTTCTAAAGAAAGGCTGATTCAGAGTATGGATGCGTTCAACCAATATAATTGAACAGAGGGTGCGCTCTTGAAGACATGAAGATGCGTCTTATGTTTTCCATTCATCAAGGGGTCTTATTCACTTTGAATCAGAAGCTGCTTTGAAGGTCCAACTGAGTATTGAATGTGTCCTACTTGTTTCCATGAGGAGAAGTGATTGGCCCTAACAGGGGGAGTATTGGTTTGTACAAAAGGTCTTCATCAAACTTGTAGGATATAAAGTGTGGCACCTTATTAACTATTGGAATGATGTGTTCAAAACTGAAGAAGACTATGTCTGACCAAATGTCATCACATCGGTAATGACATTGTTCCTAATTTCCTCTAAAACTACAGACAGGAGGAAAATTGGATGAAGTATGGATTATTACTAATAAATCCATGTGGAGTAACCATCCACTTTGAGAAAATGGAATGGCTTCAAGCTGCTAAATCTGAAAATAGCGGAATGTATAACGACATAGGATTTGAGCATGTTTTCATCTGCTAAGAAAACAGAGCTGTTGTGTCTCATTATGAAACAGTTTAGTGAGCTGGAATGTTTAGGTGATAACTTATCATCTAATAAAGGTATTATATAACTAATGCAGAGTGTAATGTACCAACGATGTTTCTTGGGAAGGGGATCCTAAGACAAGGGAGCAGTCTGTTCTAAAAGACAAATGTCTGTTTTAAAAGGGCATCCTGACATGGTCAAAGGGTCAAACCCAAGGGTAGGTACCTGCATTAAAACCAGTCCTAGGGCACTGAAACTGTCAGAGTAAAGTACCAAGGTCGTTACTATCTATGCCAAAGTTGCATTATTTATGAAGACTCTCTCCATTCCTTCTCTTCATCAGAAGGTTTCAGCAATATGAAGTTTGTTAGCATCTGGGAAAACTGTGCATGGGTATGGATCTGTATGGGCAGTCTTTGTCAAATTCTGGCCAAAAAGGGGGAGAAAGATAGGGATAGGGACTCAGGCGAGACTCAGGTGAAAGCAACAGACGACAATGTCCAGCAAGACTCAGGAGAAAGCAACATGATCCCTAAGTAAGTGACTTTAGTTGTGTCTTGTGTTCTGAGTTAAGAGGATAGTTGTGACTTGTGATCTGAGTTACATGATCACAAGTAATAATCTGGAGAAAAGAAATCCTCTTGGGGCATCGATGGAGTGGAGTTGCTCACAGTTGACGACAGAGGTGTGTTGTTTGCTCAAAGGACATCAGCCTCTACAAAAGAAGATGTTAGACAAGATGTTGTAACATCTCAACTGTGTTGTAACCTGGTCCAAAAATACAACTTGCACTTATTTGTTTTAGCCAAAATTTGCCAAAGGGGGAGATTGTAAGTGCCCTGGCTGGAGAGTTGGCTTCATTTGTAAAACAAATAAGAAAGCAAGTTTACCCAGATCCCCTCTGTTGTTTTAATATGTGGTGTTGAAAAAGTTCAACATCTGGACCAACATGTTAGATGTAATGTCATGACATCTGTCTTGACATCATGATAACGGAATTGGTAATTCAGTTACAGTTCTGGTACTTAAATATTCTGAGAATATATGTGGCGTTTCTTATGGAGAATCTGAAGATCAATCAAGAATCAATCAGAATATTTGAAGAAAATACTGTTTCTAAATATGGAGATATTTTAGGAACTAGAAGTTTGAAGACCTTGATTGTAGCAGAAGTTTGTTGCTGAGTTGTAACAGCAAGGAGAAAAGCTTGCTGCGATTTTGAAGGCCCAAATCCAGTTGGGTAATAGGTTATAAATAGCAGATTGTAACCTAGGGTTTAAGTAACTTTTGAAAATGTAACATTAGGGGTGTTTTAGGAGGTAAACCTGTCGGTGTGTGGCAAGGTTACCATGTATGTAACTCGAAACCTGTAGGTAAGAGTTTTAGTGTTCTTGGATGAAGCTGTGAAGCAAGTCCAAGTATTTCTGCATTACTTCATAATCATTGTAGTGTAGGAAATCAAGTGGGAAGGCACTGCTTCTTGGGTAGGAGTAAGACTTCTGTTGCTGCGGCAATAGGAATGGAAACTGGTAGGTTTCTATCTAGGAGTTCCTAGGTATAGGTTGCACTGGGTAGATGATTAAGTGAAGGATGGGAACTTGTTAAGTTTAGTCCTGAATTAATATTGCTAATAGTGGATCTTCTTCCTGGCTTGGTATGCCCCCAGAGTAGGTGTGTTTCACCGAACTGGGTCAACAACTGATTTGTGTTATTTACTTTCTGCCTTGGTTATGTGTTTGATGTCACAACATTCCTCATGACATCAAAGTACATGATTAACCTTAACTGTTCTAAACTTCAGTAAATCATAACCTGGTATGTAACAGATGATGTCTCAGAACATGTTAAGACCTCATGTTGACATCTGTGTAAAAGAAACAGAACTGTGAAGGATGTTCGCTCTCTGTTGATCATGGACAGAACTAGATACATCGTGTGATCTATCCTCTGCACCTTCAAAGTGTATCTGGTACAGCTTGGATAAAACTGTGTGAATGTTACAGATGATGTCAAAAGAGATAAATGGATATCCTACTGGTTTGTGTGCATAATAAACCGAACTAAGGGGTTTGTTTACCTCATGGTATGTGATAGATGATGTTGCAACCAATGTTGAGACATCAGGCTGTGAATGGATAGTTTACAAACCAAAGCTATTTGTTCGAGAACTGCAGATATGGCAACCTCTATGCTTCTGTTATATTGAATATTAAAAATTGGGTATCTACCTTGCAGTGTATGTATTATGTCATATCAGATGTCTAGACATTGAGTATAACATCTGAAGACTGGCATATACCAGAATTTCAGTAAGTGATTACACTGTAGACGCAGTTCTAGGGCAATGCCAGGAGAAATATTTCCATGCGATTTACTATGCTAGTAAAGTTTTAAACAAAAATCAGGTGAATTATACCACCACTGAAAAAAGTTTACTAGTCGTAGTATTTTCTAGGAAATTTTTTGGACATATCTAATTGGTTCTAAAGTGGTTCTTTTTACAAATCATATAGAGTTGAAATACCTTTTCAAAAAAGGAGATTCTAAGTCGATACTACTCTGATGGACATTATTGTTACAAGAGTTTGACATAGAAATAAGATATTAAAAGGGTGTTGAAAATGTTGTAGTTGATCATTTTTCCCAGTTAGAAAATAAGAAAGTGACTACAAAAGAAAAGATCATCAGTGAAGAGCTTCCAGATAAACACTTGATGAAATTAGTGAATGGCCTTGGTTTGCTGATATGGAAAATTATAAAGCCACAAAAGTGTTCTAAAAGACTATACTGGAACAAAAAACACTTCTATAAAGAGGCTAACCACTATTTGTGGGACGAGCATTATTTGCTTAAGGTTAGTGCTACAGTTTAATCTGTAGGTGTGTTGCAGGTAAAGAAGTGAGATACATTATGCAGCACTACCATAGCTCAGCTTATGGAGGTCAGCATAATGGTGAACAAACAACAATGGTACTTCAATGTGGCTTATGGTGGCCAACATTATTCAAAGATTGTAAGTGCTACGTGCAAGAATGCCCAGAGTTCCACAAAATAGGTAACATTTTAAAGAGAGATGAAATGTCGCTTAAAGGTATAATAGAGGTTAGAACCTTTTGACTGTTGGGGAATCTAATTTATGGGTATTTTTCCTCCATCTAACTTTAATGTATAAATTTTAGTGTATGTTTATTATATCACTAAATGGGTTGAATTCAAAGTATGTGTCGCTAATGATGCCCAATTTGTCTCTAATTTCTTGAAAAAGAATATTTGTTATTAAACACCATAAGAAAATGTTTAAGATTCACCATTTGGACTGAAGCATCATGGTACATAGCAAATATATTCTGAAACTCTTTAGGTTCTTCTTATCTAGCCCTGCAAAATATAAGTCTATTGTCAACAAAATATAAGTGGGATATGGCAGGGGTTATTTTATCCATAGCAAGGCCATGAATATAACCTTTATTCTATCTGTTTGTAATAAGGTTAGATAACTCTTCAACACCAAGAATAAACAAATAAGGAGACAAGGGGTATCCTTTCCTAATACCTCTTGTAAGAATAATTATTTTCAAGCTATTGTTGCTTATCACAATAGAGAAGGTTCTAGAAGTAACACAACTCATAATGATATTAACTATATTTGTTATGGAAACCCATAGCCTTAAGGATATGCTCAATGAAACTCCATTCAATTATATCATAGGTTTTATCCGTGTAACACCCCGATTTATTTTAATTAATTATTCATAATTGATTTGTATGATATTTTGTGTTATTCAGTGTTTTGGTGAGTTTGGGAACTCTTCAGTGTAGGGTGATAACCTTTAGAATTTGAAATAGAGGTGTTGGGGGTGTCTGAGTAAAAAGATAGAAACATAGGGGTGATGAGAGAATATTGTTACTATCATTATTTAAAATTAGATTTTTAATAGATTAGATAATAATAGTATTAATAGAATTAAATAATTTTTTATTTTTTATTTTAGTGGTTTTATTTAGTTGAATAATAATAATATAATAAGAAAATTAGAGTCAGTGAGATTAGAACTGACAGAACGTGAAAAGAGAAGAGAAAACTTAGAGAGAAGAGATAGGGCTTGGGGAAGAAGAGGAAAAATCTATTGTAGAGGTCAAGAGCTTTGCGAGGAATACCAAGGTAAAGGGGATTCCAATTGTCTAAGGTATTGTATAATAGTTTTAGGTTTGAGGTAACAATTTCTATGGTTGGATTGTATCTGTTTATAATTGTGATTATCTCTTCTTATGTTTGAATCAATTTTGATGAGTGGTGATATGATGTTGTTGACTTGAATGATATGTTTGTTGGTGAATGTTGTGATTTTGTATGTTGATAGGATCCAACCTGTAAAATTTGAATGCTCAATGTTTCATAAAAATTGGGGTTTTTGGGTGGGCGAATGACTGATTTTCGTACACTGTGATGACTTTCAAAAAGATTTTTTTTGGAAAATACCAAGGCGTAATCGAATACCGGTATTGGTGTAATCGATTATACTGTAAAATTTTGTAAAAAAATGGATTCTGGAAAGTGGGCGTAATTGATTACACCCCTGGGTGTAATCGATTACCGTTTCAAAAAATTGAGCAAATAGACCAAATTGTGAGTGTGTAATCGATTACCACTTTGGGTGTATTCGATTACCACCTCTTCTTGCAGAGTTTTATAAAATCTTTGAAAATTCGTATCTTGAGTTTCGGGCGTCCATTTGACGCGTTGTTTGAACCTGTGGTTAGCTAGTTATAATAATGTTTTGTGGCATCAGTGTCTGTTACGGTATGATGTCGGTATTGTAAATATGTGTTGTGTTCATTGTTTTTGCTTGTTATTTTGTATATTAACGTTGCAGATTGTATAGTAGGTACTTGGTGTATGGTGGCTAGAATTGGCGGAGTATAATTTCCAGTGGTGAAAGACAATGTACTTTTTGTTGTTGCATGTTTAATATGAATCATGCATCATTGGTGTTTGGACGGTGGTCCATATTGGTGAGCCTCAATCCCATTGTGTGAATTGAGTATGTTTTGGTGTGCTTTCTGCCTATGTTGAGGATCGAAGCGACGAACATGAGTGTTCTTGGAGGATTTGTAGCACATGTATTTAATCTCGGTGCATTTGCATAATTGTTGTTGTATGAATGTTGTTATTACATAATTGATGTGCAAGTTGGTGTTTTTGTTTGTGTGGATGTGTGAATGGTGAATTGGGTGAATATGCATGAAAGAATATGTTATCTACTTGTTATTATAGATTCCTTTATATTATTATGATATCTCACCCTTTCTGTTTGAATGTTGCCTCCACGTGGGTAACACATAGGTAATCCGCAGTGAAGGTGTGGATGAGTTTAGAAGAGGGTGCTCTTCTTTATTACTTTCGTTGATGTCAGTGTCTGCTCTGATATGTAGGACTGGGGTCAAGCGATTGATTTGTTATGCTATGTTTTCAGAGATTTTGTGATATCTCTTATGTTGCATTTTTAAAATTACTTTACGATATGAATTATTTTGAATCAGTATTTCAATATTTGGTTGATGTTTCTGCTGCAATAAAATGATGTTAGACATGATGATGTTTATTATAGTTATTATTAATAATTTCAAAAGTTTCATGTGTTACATATTCCTATAAGATGCGTAGGTTGTTGTTTGATGAATGTAACATCCTAATTGGGTGAAGTTTTTAATTTAGTCTGATTTTATTTATAAATATTTTGGAGAAAAATTAAGGTCTTACAATCCATGTTTAACTTAATACTCATATAACCCTTTTTGGTGCTTTTATTTTTTGGAGAGTGTGGAAGAATTTATATGCAAGAATGATGTTGTTAATTATGAGTTTGTTAGGGAATGAGCCATTTTGAAAATGGCTAATAATGTTATTTAAATGAGGTTTTATCCTATTAGAAATGGTTTTGTTAATGATCTTTAAAGTAACATTACAAAAGGATATATGTCTAAACTTAGAATGCAAAAAAAGATTATTAGTTATAGGAATAAGACATATAAAAGTATGATTAATGTTAGAGACATTACCATTATTGTTTAGAATATTAAGAGAAAAGGAGATATCCCCAACCAAAAAACCATCCATAAAGGCAGCCTCCACCTTACCTTTTAAACTTTCAATCTCCTCATCACGGGTTTCCAAATCGGCCCAAAGAATCTCTCTATCTTTCTCATGCATAACGTGTTTTCTCTACAGATCTTCCTCCGAAGTTTTCTTCGACACCTTTAGCTCATTCAACTCTTTATTCTAGAGAAAAAACATTCTCCTGGGAAGAGGAAAGCATGTCACATTACAAGTCCTGCTCTTCAGCCATACCCCTCACCTGGGTCTTCAGCGACTCCTCGCCCTGCTCCAAAGAATGGGAAGTCTCTAACATGGCCATACTAAGCACGATGACTATCATCAAAGGAGTAACAATGTTCTGGATCATCTTTTGTTATCCTATCAACTGAGCCCTCCTGATATCACCATCCACCTTCAGGTGATCATACAGGAAACAAAGATCCTCAACCAAAGACGCCCAAAATTGAATTCATTAGAGCTAACATTCGATCCACTAGCCTTGGTAGATGCCCTGGCACCACTGAGAAAACACTCCAGGTCATTGCTTGGAGAGGTCTGAGTTGACTCATCCAAAGGAATCTTCCAATGATCTTCTAATACTTTCCTCCCTGAGGAATTTTTGCTTTTCTCTATGGAGGGTCGAGGAGTTTGGTCACTCGCAGAGGCCGGACTTTGTTGATGAACTTCATCGACCCCAACTTTTTTCTCTTCTTTGGAGCATGTGGGACACGGATACGGACATCCTCAAGGTCAGTATTTTCCGTCTCGTGCACTACTACGGAAAACTCAATTAACAACGGTTGGAAAATACATATAATCATGCAGACCAAGGTGTTGTTATATACAGTGTGGTTGTAAATGTGTTACTTACAATCACGCTCCTGGGACCGTTGAAGTATTACGGAAAGCGCGCGCGATATCACAGCGGTTAGTAACTCAACCATTGTGATAGACCTAAAGGTCCCAGGTTTAATTCTCGACATCAATATTTTGTAATTTATATTATTCTGGTCAGCATTCAATATACAACCACGGTTAGTGGTTAAAAATGCTCTCAAAATTTCTGTTGTTTTAAAAAAGGAATTCTCTTCTTTTAAATTGTTTCCCATGTTTTAACCTATATTTATTTTAACCATAACAGAGAATTAAAAGCAATCTGTATTTTTGTTAACCATACATAAAGAGCATAAAAAACAGCCTATATTTTTCATCAAAATCTAAAAGTAATATTCAATCAAACACAAAATATGTTATTTACATCTTCAATATCAAAAATATATCAAACATATCTATAAATCAAACAGCAAGACCCTTAAGCACATTATGGATATACGCCTAACTTTAACGAATATCTACAAATTCCTCAATGGATGATGATGTTTCTTCGTTAAACATTGTAATATGGTGGGAGAACTGACTTGGGATGTTTTATGTTTGATCATAATTGTTGCCGTTAGCAAGAGTCACCGCCGACTTTTTTTTATCCAATAAGGAAAGGTTGAAAAGAACAGGAAAGACCTTTGAGATTATTTCTTGAGTTCGGGGGGTAGATTATGAAAAGGGAAGGTGTTAGAACCCTTTTCATCCATAGTTATCTATGAGCTCTTAGTTGCTTGCTAGATCACTTGCTTTGTTTGAAAATATGCTTTGTGGTGGTTTTGAAAGTATTTTTGAAAAGGCACCTTCGTTTAGGCAAACTTTGTAATGGTTCTCATTCGTAAGAACGTATACAAAGTGTTGGACTTTTGAAATTATTTCATATTTTGAAAGTGTTTGGTGTGTGTTTGTTTTTGTTTTGAAAGTGAGCAAGGATATTTGTTTTGAAAGTGAGCAAGCAACTAAGAACGTTTCTACCTACTCAAAAGTCTTTTGTTAATTTCTCCTTTCCTTTGATATTGCTATCTCACCATTGATTGGTAAGAATCCTTATCTTTGGATGTAAAGGGACGGGCGTGGGTCATTGTATAGTCATGATAGCAATGTTGTGAGATATCTTATCATTTCTCATTAGGGACTAAGATCATTGGTAAGGCAACATTTGTAGCATCATCGAGGGACTATGATCTTGTGTTTTTGATTGTTTTTGCTAAGATATTCCACATGTGTAACATGACCATTTTTGTAAGGCAACAAGTGGAATTACCCTAAGGGTGCATGTGTGAATAGTGTGTTTGATTTGCATGCATTTAATCTTTGATTAGGGTTATCTACTTGATGATTTTATCTTTCCATACAAACCCTAATTACTAGCATTTATATGAAAGCGATAAATTGCAAAAAGTAAAATTACTACGCTATTACATCATTAGGGGGTGGGGTATACAAATTTACAAATGGGGATTGCAAGGAATTAAACCTAATTATCTATTACAACCATATTGAATAATGTACAAGAAATAAATAAATATAAGGTGCAAGGATGTAAATGGAAAAGAAAATGGATTTTTATTTGGTTTTTGAGGAAATCGTTTAGTTTTGACCTAATTAACTAAAAGAAATAATTAACTAAATTAATAAAGTTAAACCTAAATTAATTAAGAAAATAAATTAAATTAGAAAGAATTTTTAGGGTTTTTTTAGAAAAGGTTTTAAGTTTAATAAAAATAGTATGGAAATTAATTAATTAAAAGAAACCTAAACTCTAAGTTAATTTTAAATAAAAAGAAAATAACTAAACCTAAATCTAATTATTAATTTATTAAGAAAAATAATTAAATTTGTTTAAGAAAATATTTTTTGTCTTTTTTTTTTATAAAGAAAATAAAAAGATACATGAATATAAATATATTAGATATATAAATAAATAAACTATTTTTTTGGATTTTTATTAATAAAAATAATAATAATAATAATAATAATAATAATAATAATAATAATAATAATAATAATAATAATAATAATAATAATAATAATAATAATAATAATAATAATAATAATAATAATAATAATAAAGAAAAATAAAATAAAATAAAATATGAAAATAAAAGTCAGGGGGGGTTTGAAATGGAATTTGGGAGTTTGTTAGAAAAAACAGTTTTGAAACCTGGCCCATTAATATTTTTTGTAATCAGATAAATAAACAATAAAAAAAGGCTCGGCCTGTGTGTGATAAGTATACAGGGGGTGTGGCGCAGTAAAAAGGGAAGGTCCAATAGGGGATGGCCCAGGATGCTGGTTGTGCAAAAAAAGGAGAAAAATGTTGAAAAATATAACAAAAGGCAGCACTGGGACTTGAACCCATGACCTTGACCATAAACGTGCGCTGCCTTTACCACTGGGGTAGCTGTACATCCGTTAACTTAACTGAAATCATAAATATATAATACAAAACAAGTTCTAGAAATGAACTTCATCTTCAACCTCCAGCCATGGTTCCTGTAACTCACTCATTTCTCATCCATTCACAAAACTTTCAACATTAAACTTGTTAAAAATTTCACCATGATTCTGAATATGTAAATAACTTAAACTAATTCTCAAAGAATAGAAAGAATTTCTAAAAGTACCAAATTCTGACCTAACTTTTTTGAGAGATTCAAACCTAAAGTTTTCTAAGCTCGGACAATATAAATGAAAACTATGGACATGAACAACTTTAGGGCAATGATATCTATATTTTATCTTCACAAATCAGAATCAAATGATGCTTGTATGAAGAGATAGAAGTTCAGAAAAAATACCTTAAAACTGGA
Organism: Vicia faba; assembly: GCA_948472305.1. Lineage (NCBI taxonomy): Eukaryota > Viridiplantae > Streptophyta > Magnoliopsida > Fabales > Fabaceae > Vicia > Vicia faba. The sequence continues at coordinate 240,683 of CATIWC010002005.1, read as the reverse complement.
AATCGTGAAATGAGTTTGAGCTATTTTCAAGGAGTTGTGATGATCAGGTTAGCTTCCTCAAGTTCCTAAAAAGCTAATGCAATGCCTAGATTGAGCTATAGATGGCTGGAATGGTCTGGAGAAGTCAACTTGCAGACTCTGTTTTTTGGTTATGGAGGTTGATGAAAATGGTGTTACAGTTCCAGAACAAGGACATGGATGAACTATATTTGAGGTATAGAAGCTTTGCAAATGAATTTCAGGGAAAACGCACGAGGGAAATGAGAGATACAAGTTCAAGGTCAGAACTGTGAATCAATGGTGTTTTTGAGCAATTTATGTTTTGTGAATGTTTGAGAGAGTTTCAGGGTCTTAGCATTCGTGTGTTAGCTTGCAAATAGTGTCTCTATTTATAAGCAAAAGGTTTTGTATGCTACAACAAGTCAGAATTTGAATTTACATGTTTAAGCTCAACATGTGATTTTCTTGACAAAAGAAGTTTCCATGCCTTTGTACTTGCTATTATAGAGTGGTTGAACTTTAAACAAGCTTGCTTATGACTTTGTGGGTGGAGTGTACTTAAAGAGAACGAGTTAGGAGCTCAAGAAGCTGACTTTGTGCATAAAGCTTGCTTTACAAGAATGGATATGTTACTTTCTCCCTAAAATGGCAAAATGCTTTGGACAAAGCTTGAATAAATTGGACAATTGATCAATCAGTTATGTAAACATTAAATTAAGGAGTGACAAACAAGTTTGAGGTCTGCAAAGTGAGGATTATGCAGCATGGCTATGGATTTGGTTCATGTTCATCACAAAATATGACTTGTCAATCAAGTTTGAAACCCTAAATTCTTGCCTTCGATTCTCTTAGCTATGATCTCAATGAGTTCTTGGACATCTTGGAAAGCTTGTAACATCCTCTACAACCTTTATGTTGGACATTTTTGAATATTCATCTTGGAACTAGGTGAAAAGTCGCCATGAAGTTGGTACCAAAAATCTGCCTAACTAGGGCAAAATTTCACTAAGTGTTTTAAGTTCATGAGCATGTCTTCACAAATTCATAACTTTAAATATAATAATTTCTAGAAAAAGTTCTGCCCTACAATGTTTTATATCTCATTAATATCTACAACTTTCATGTTGGAAGTTTCCCTTGAATCATCTTGCATCATGGTGGAAATTTGGCACAAAGTTGTGAAAAAATGTGAACTTCCCAACACTTAGAAAAAATTCTAAGTCTTGGAAATTTGACTTTCCAAAAATGAATTTTGACTTTTCTATTTCTTGATGAACAAGTTTCATATTTTGACATGTCTTGATGAATTGTAATCTTTGAAATTTGATTTTGATCAAAAAGTCAAAGTTTGACTTTTCAGTGTATAGTTGACTTTTCATCAGTTGACTGAAATTCAACTATCAATCAATTGATCTTGAGAAATGCTTTGAGCCATGCCATTAGGTAAAAATGATGTATTTGAATCCTTGAGATTATGCCTTAACCCAATAAGTCACTTCCTTGGTCAAAAGTCAAGAATTGAGCCTTCTCAATCAAAACCATAATTTTGACCATTTTGCCCTTTTGATGTTCTGATCAAATTTCTTGAGGAATTATGATCCAAAATTGATCAATTGACATATATGAGTTCATAATGTTGATATGGATCAAAAATTATAAATTTTGACTGCCAATTGAACACAGTTGACTTTTCCCCCAATACAGTTGATTTTAGATCAACTGATCAATTGACTATTCAAAAATGTGATCCAAGACTTGAAACTTGACATGAGAAATCTTGAGGGTTCCTAATGATCCATGAAAGTCATATGGAGCCTTGAAAGTCCAATTATCCTTGTACAAACTCAAACCCTAATTTTCAGTTGTCGGTGCTTGAGGAGGTGTCTTGAACTGATCAAACCTTGTGTAGTCTTGAATCAATGAATATCTTATGAGAGATTTCTTGAGAAATGAGAGGGAAATTTTGGGGTACAACAGCTGACCCTGTTCAATCTTCTTAAATCTGAAGAGTTAGATTGGAGGATCCGCCATTCGTGACTTGAAGGTGGAAGATGATTGAATACTAGAGTGCCCAGAAATTCGCACTCGAAGATGTATTGGGAATGGGCTTATAGATTCCATTTGGAGGAATGATGGTAAATACTGGAAGAAGTATCAGCACAAATCTTTGGCCGATTTATACTAAAACTTGATGTTTTACCTGTGGGAAAAGGGGTTAGTTAAATGCATATGTATGCATGGCGTTCTCAAGATGAATGAGCTTATGCTAAATGCGTTTCGTATGTATATGCTATGACATATGAATGTGGGATGCATATTTTTCTGGGAAAATAAATCCATGACTACTGCTGAGGAGTTCTGAATCTCGGATTTCTGTTGGGGATGAAGAATATACATATCTTCAAATTTTGTTGACAAAATGCTTCTGGTGGGGATTATCTCTTGAATGTTAGCTGTTATCTGGTCGGGTCCAGGCTGCACAACAACTTGTTGAGGATGAGGAAGCCAACTGTTATCTGGTCGGATTCCAGGTTTCACAGTAACTTACTGGGGAAGAATAAATTAGTTGTTATCTGGTCGGATTCTAGGCTTCATAGTGACTTGAAGTGGTAATTACTATCTGGTCGGGTCCAGGATTCATAGTTTTTCTTTGAAAAGTTATACTATTTATGGTCGGGGTCAGGCTTCATAGTGACTCACTGGGGATTGTAGCTAGTTGTTATCTAGTCGGACTTCAGGCTTCACAATAACTTGCTTGAATAGACGAAGTTGAACTGATATCTGGTCGGATCCAGGCTTCACAGTAACTTATTGACATTAAACCGCTATCTGGTTGGATTCCAGGCTTTGCAGATTTCTGAGGTGGATGAAGTTAATTGCTATCTGGTCGAGTCTAGGCTTCACAATAACTTACTTGAAAAGATGAAGTTGAACTGATATCTGGTCGGATCCAGGCTTCACAATAACTTGTTGGGGTAGAGGCAAACTCTACTGGGTAAAAGAAGTTAAACCCTTGTCTGGTTGAGTCCGGGTCCTTCAATATATCGAAGAGTTGAACTATTATCTGGTTGGGTCCAGGCTTCATAGAATCTTTGGGAAGTTATAGTGTTATCTGGTCGGACTCCAGACTTCATAGTACTTGAAAATGTACTATTATCTGGTCGGGGCCAGGCTTCATAGTATTTGAAAAGTTACACTATTATCTGGTCGGGTCCAGGCTTCATGGTGACTGAAAATTATACTATTATCTAGTCGGAGCCAGGCTTCATAGTGTTTGAAAGTTTCACTATTTATCTGGTCGAGTCCAGGCTTCATAATGAATGAAAGTTGTACTATTATCTGGTCGGGTCCAGGATTCATAGTATTTGAAAAGTTACACTAATATCTGGTCGGGTCAAGGCTTCCTAGTGTTTTGAATGAAGTTGATTGTTAACTGGTCGGATCTAGGCTTCACGACAACTTACTAAAGTTGAAACTGTTATTTGGTCAGGCTCCAGGCTTCACATTGACTTTTGGAGATAGCAAAGACTTTATTGGAGACATTATTGGGGATAAGGGGTTGTGGCCCTCTGATTTGTAATAGTCTGAAATACACACTCAAGCTGGAGAGGATAGACTATGCTGGGGAATTTTGTTGTTCGTTATTTGTTGGGGAAATAAACCCTGTTGATGAACTGCTGACGAGGTGAGTTCTTTTTAGGAGGAGATCCATAAGGCTTCTTCTTTTAGGACCAACTTAGCTGGGGAAAGAACTGTCAAGAGATTGGGACTCTGGCTGGGAATCAACCTATGCAAAGAGACTTTGTGGGCAACTCCGTTGGGGAAAGGTTTATTGTATCCGTCCTTGTGGGGATAATGCTAATGAGATAACTCTGTGGGGATATTCCATATACATTAAATATATGCTTGCTGCTACTTAGCAGGACAACATGTGCCAAATAGTTTTAATTATGTTCACATGCATATGCTCGTTCAATTTTAGCCATTGGACAACTTTGCATTCAAAACAAAAACAGAAAGTTTGCACTTCAAAGTATATTTGTATTGATATTTTGCCCGTGAATAGGCGTTTTTGTACAAAGAGACGGAGATCCTAGTAAGAGAAAATTGTCGAAAGGAAAACAAAAATTGAAAACAAAAACAAATAGCCACGTGGAAGTGATCTCATTGCATTCTAACTCTATTATTTCCCCAATGTCTTCGAATTCCCCTTGTCGTTGACAGAAGTTGATTGGATTGATCTTGAACCGTTTGAACTCGGACCTTGGTAATAAAGTCGATTGTGGTGATTCCACAGGACATAGTCATACGCTTTCAATCCTTAACTTTTTCCTGGACCGCCCTTTCGGGTTTTCAGTCCACCAGGATACCCATTTTTGCCCAAGTCTCCCTTTCGGGTTTTCAACTTGCCGGGTGTACAATCTTTTGCATATATCTCCAATTTTTACCCAAACCTTTTGGTTTGTCGGGATGCCCTTATCTTGCCTAGGTGTGTCAACCTAGTGGGTCTCTTATGCATAGTATTTTTTAACTATGTCCGTGTTCACGGGATATGGGAAGTCTTCACCATCCATGGTAGTCAGCATCATGGCACCGCCAGAGAACACTCTCTTGACAACAAATGGTCCTTCGTAGGTGGGAGTCCATTTGCCCCTGGGGTCGCCTTGTGGCAGAATAATGCGCTTTATCACCAAGTCACCGGCTTGATATACTCGAGGCTTGATCTTTTTGTTGAAAGCCTTGATCATGCGTTTTTGGTACATCTGACCATGACAAACAGCAGCCAGACATTTTTCATCGATCAAGTTCAACTGATCCAATCTTGTCTGAATCCACTCGTCTTCGCCTAGGCATGCCTCATTGATAATCCTTAGTGAGGGAATCGAACTTCCGCTAGAAAAACAACTTCCATGCCATAGACTAAAGAAAAGGGAGTTGCCCCAGTCAATGTTCTAGCTGAACTACGGTAGCCATGAAGAACAAACGGTAACATCTCATGCCAGTCCTTGTAGGTTACTACCATCTTCTGCATAATCTTCTTAATGTTTTTGTTGGCCGCTTCGACTGCGCCATTCATTTTAGGTCTATAAGGAGAATAATTGTGATGTTTGATTTTGAACTGAGTGCAAAGTTTGGTAATCATAGCATTGTTGAGGTTAGTCCCATTGTCGGTGATGATCCTTTCGGGGATACCATAGCGGCAGATAAGGTTGTGTTTGATGAATCTGGCTACCATGTTCTTTGTGACTGAGGCAAATTAGGCAGCTTCAACCCATTTGGTGAAATAATCAATAGCGACAAGAATGAAACGATGTCCATTAGAAGAAGTTGGCTTGATTTCTCTGATCATATCTATGCCCCACATTGCAAATGGCCATGGAGCGGTCATGCTGTTCAGAGGGATAGGAGGCACATGGATCTTGTCAGCATAGATTTGTCATTTGTGGCAAGTCCTTGAATGTTGATGGGAATCAGTCTCCATTGTTGACCAATAGTAGCTAGATCTCAAGATCTTTTTGGCCATAGTATGTCCGCTTGAGTGAGTCCCAAAGAGACCATCGTGCATGTCTTCCATAATTTCCTATGCCTCCTTCTTGTCCACACATCGGAGTAGAGTAGAATCATGGTTGCGTTTGTACAAGATTTCGTTACTTAGGAAGAATTTGGCTGAAAATCTTCGTAAGAACTTTCTGTCATTGATGGAAGCTCCTTCAGGGTACTCTTGTGCTTCAAGGTATCTCTTCACCTCATGGTACCATGGCTTTTCTACGTCAGCGTCAAGCTCATAGCAGTGTGCAAGTTCGTCGAATCTCTCAATTGTAATCATAGGAGCTTTGTTGTCCCATCTTACCTTGAACATAGAAGACATTATGGCCAAAGCATCGGCCAACTGATTTTCTTCCCTAGGGAAGCGCTCAAAGGTGATCTCTTCAAAGTAAGGAATTAGAGATAGCACAAGTTCCTTGTAAGGGATGAGATTAGGGTGCTTAGGGTCCCAATCTCCTTTTACTTGGCTAATCAGTAGAGAGGAATACCCAAACACATTTAAATGCTTGATCCTCAAATCAATGGCAGCCTTCAGACTCAAAATGCATGCTTCGTACTCAGCCATGTCGTTCGTGCAATCGAAACATAGTCTGGCAGTGAAAGGAGTGTGGCAACCTTCAAGGGATATGATCACAGTACCAATTTAGTTACCCAAAGCGTTGGAAGCCCCATCGAAGACCATAGTCCATTGGGATCCTTGTTCAGGTCCGTCATACGGTCCAGGTTTCGCACAGTCGGTTACTAGCATGATGTTCTCATCTGGGAAGTCAAAGTTCATAGACTGATAATCATCAACAGCTTGATGGGCCAAATGATCTGCTAATACACTTCCTTTGATGGCCTTTTGCATTGTGTATTGAATATCGTATTCAGTCAAGATCATTTGCCATCTAGCTATCCGTCCGGAAAGAGCAGGTTTCTCGAAGATGTACTTGATAGGGTCCATCTTAGAAATCAGTAGAGTGGTATGAGTCAACATATACTGTCTTAGCTGGAGATCAGCCCATGCCAAAGCTTAGCAAGTTTTCTCGAGCAATGAATATCTGGTTTCACAGTCGGTAAACTTTTTGCTCAGGTAGTAAATAGCATGCTCTTTTTGGCCAGACTCGTCATGTTGGCCCAAAACACACCCCATAGAATTCTCTAGCATTGTTAAGTGCATGATCAAGGGTATTACTTCAACTGGAGGCATGAGAATAGTAGGTTCTTGCAGATATTATTTGATTTTGTCGAAGGCATCTTGGCATTCATCATTCCATCTGACTACTTGATCTTTATTCAAGAGTTTGAAGATTGGCTCACAAGTAGCAGTCAAGTGAGATATGAAGCGGGCGATGTAATTAAGACGACCCAAGAATCCTCTAACCTCCTTTTCAGAGTGCGGGACTAGCGTTTCTTGGATGACCTTTACCTTGGCAGGATCGACTTCTATTTCTTTACCACTGACAACAAAACCTAGAAGCTTTCCAGATCATACTCCGAATGTGCACTTATTAGGGTTCAACCTCAACTTGTACTTTTTCAGCCTCTCAAATAGCTTGTACGGGTGATCGAGATGTTCCTCTTCAGTTTGTGATCTTGCAATCATATCATCCACATATACCTATATTTCATGATGGATCATATCATGAAACAAAGCTACCATAGCCCTTTGATATGTTTCCCCTGCATTCTTTAATCCGAACGGCATGACCTTGTAGTAAAAGGATCCCCATTGCGTAACAAAATTGGTCTTCTCCATGTCTTTGGGAGCCATCCTAATTTGATTATAGCCTGAGAAACCATCCATGAAAGAGAAGATCTTATGCTGAGTAGTGTTATCGACCAAGGCATCAATATGAGGTAGAGGGAAGTCATCCTTGCGGCTTTCCCTATTCAGATCCATATAATCTACGCACATGCAAACTTTTCCGTCTTTCTTCGGTACTGGCACCACATTTGCAACCTGTTGTACCCCAAAATTTTCCCTCTCATTTCTCAAAGGATCACCATGGAACCTCAGGTTTGCTTCCGTCCAATTTCAAGCTTTGAATTATCAATTTTCCAAGAAAGTCATTCACAAGGGCAAAATGGTCATTTGCATACTAAAAAGTCAAACTTTGACTTTTGGATCAAAATCAAGCTTCAAGAATCATATTTCATCAAGACATGTTGGAATGTGAGATTTGCTTTGCCAAGAAATTCAAAAGTTAAAATTACTTTGGAAAAGTCAAAATTCTAAAATACTTAGAATTTTTTCTAAGTGTTTAAGAAACATGACAAGCTCAAAACTTCTGATCAGATTTTTACCCTGATGGAAGTTAATTCTGGAGGAACTTCTGACACAAGAGTTATAGACTCCCACAAGATCTGAAACATTGTAGAACAGAACATCACCTAGAAATATTGGGATTTCAAGTTATAACTCCTCAAAGACATGTCCTTGAAACTTAGGCACTCGGCAAATTCTGGACATTTCCAAGACATAGTCTGGTTGAAACTGTTGGGCCAGTTTTCACAAATATTCAATCAGAGTTTGCAAGGGTAATTCAAAGAGGATTTGCAAAGTGTGCTGCAAGCTTCCTGGAAAGTCTGAGAACTCCTTCAGAACATGTTGGAGCAAGAAGATATAAAGATCAGAAGTCAGATGTCTCTTCTAAGTTACGCTGAAGCTGAACTTCTGATCCAGAATTAGGCAATGATGTAGAATCTCACATTGCAGGATTTCTGGTTTGATAAATCTCATCATCATTTAATGCTAACAACCACTTTTGAGTCTTTATCCAAAGGATTTCCCCCATGTGTACCAATAATGTCTTGGAAAAGCAAACTTTTATACAAAAGTGTGCTAGGCCCATACGTTGCTTTTGCTTTTGAGGTTACCTTTCCTTAATTCCTGCTGACAAATCCATATTAGGAGCTTCTAAACCTGCTAACTGCCCTACTTTGTGCCTTGAACCATACTTGTTTAAACGTGCTTCAAGAACAAGTCAGCGCCTAGCATATGATGTTGGTGCCACTTGACCTCTCAAAACTACTAAACCTTTGCCTATAAATTAGAATTTATTGGCAACTGTAAAAGGGTCGAAAATTTGAGAAAGAAAAGCTTTGAACCCCTACAAAAATTCCAAGAGTCCAAAAACTGCAAACACAAAAATACAAAACCTGTTAGCCTTTGATTCTTGCATTCAAACTCTATTTTTCTCAAGTGTTTCATGACCAAAAACACCCATACAGTTTCTGATATACATTCAAAAGTCATTCTAACTTCTGTAGTCAAACTGTAACACACTCTCCATCAGTATCCACCTCAAAGAAGTCATAACTTTGCTCCCTGGCTGTTCCAGAATTTTCCAATCATTCATAGCCCAAGTTGAATGTTTCCAGCCTACTGAGCACGTGAGGAAGCTGGTCAGAACACCACAAGCGGTCAGAGCCAGACTCCAGCTCACAGAACATTTTCCAGATGCAAGGTAAGATTCTACTAACTCTTGTCCTATTACTTAAGCATTGTTAGACTTGCATGTTCAAAATATAATGTAGACATCCTGATTCTGATGTTGTACATATTCTGAGGTTTCATATATTTGCCTGCCTAAGTAGAGAGAATTTTAGTTCAGAACTTCTTGAAGAAATTAGGACTCAGAATTATGATTAGCAAATTCATGCTTGCTTCTGATTTATAGTTCTGATATCTCTTGTTTCTGAATCATTATGAAACCTGCCATAACTGTTATATACATATCTTCTGTTTTGTTGAGAAATGACTAAGTTGCAGATGTTCTGACTAGCATAGAGAGGGGGATGAAGTTCTGTCAGTGGCATCAGAACTTCTGAAATCTTCTTTGTTCCCAATGGATCCAAAACTTCTAACTTTACCTATTTATGCTAATATGATTTCTGTTTTTGCAGCACGCCAGAGTTAGAACTTCTGATCTCTTTTAGTTCAGCAATGCGCTTATTCTATTTTTCTTTTTCCTTACCATTTTTGCCATCACTTCTATTTTCACTAATCAAAAACACCAAAAACATTTTTACATTTTTTATGCTTTATTTTATTTCTTAAAACAAAAAGATCAAAAATATTTTCTTAAACAAAACTTATTTCTTTTCTTAAACAAAACAAGCATTTCAAATTTTCTTGTACATTCTTATCCGTTCAATATGGTTGTAATAGTAACTTAGGACTTGATTTAATTTGCAATCCCCATTTGTGAATTTGTACACCCCATCCCCCTAATGTTTGTAATAGCATAGGAATTTACTTTTCCACATTTTTATCGCTTTCATGTATTGTTAGTAATTAAGGTGTGCATGATGAGATAAAAACAACAAATAGACAATCCATATTCAAGACAAAAATAAAGCATGAAATCAACGCAGTCTCACACAAGCACCCTTAGGGTAAATCCACTTGGTTGCCTTACAAAAATGACCATATTACGCATGTGAGGTATCTTAGCAAAAACACGCAAAATACAAGATCATAGTCCCTCGATGACGCTATCAAAAATTTCCTTCCAAAATGATATTAGTCCCAAAAAGAATGCTAAGATATCTTGCGACATTACTAATCAAGGTTATACGATGACCCACGCCTGTCCCGTTTACATCCAAAGATAGGGTTACTTACCAAATTAATGGTAAGACAACAATGTCATGGGAAATGAAAATGAACAAGAAAGACATTTGAGTAGGTAGATTACTCCTAATTAATTGCTCCATTTCAAAACAAATCACAAAACATCTTACAAACTTGAAAACATTTTCAAAAGATCAACGTCTTTGTATACATTCTTACGAACGAGAATCATTACAAAGATTGCCTAAACAATGGCCTCTTTACAAAATACTTTCAAAAACCACACAAAGCACATTTTCAAACAAAAAGCAAGTGATCTAGTAAGTAACTAAGAGCCCATGGAAAACTGTGGATGAAAAGGGTGCTAACACCTTCCCTTTTCATAATCTACCCCCCGAACTCAAGAAATAATCTCAAAGGTCTTTCCTATGCTTTTTCACCTTTCCTTTTGGATAAAAGAAAAGTCGGTGGCGACTCTTGCTAACCGCAACATTTGAGATCAAATGCAAAACCTTCAAGTCAGTTCTCCCACCGTCTCACAGAACTGGCGACTCTGCTGGGGAATTTTTTAAAAGTGGGGTTACCTTAGGGTTAGATCACATTTACTTGCTTTCTTTGTTCGACTTGTGTGCTTTACATTTTGGTTATTTGTTTGGGTTTGAATCCTCTACCCGGATTTGGGATACCTTATAGGTAAGTAACAATACGTTTGTGGAAACTGTGCGGGGTATACCGACATGGTCTATGTAATAGCTATGTTAGTGCGACATATTTGTGGGTACCGGTAGCCCTTGAGTAGTCAAGGAGAATACGGGGCCGCTGAGTGATGTCATGAAGCACTAATGAACTTTTAGAACCTTTACTTGACCAACTTGGCCTTTAGGATGTAGTGAGATGACCGGCTTTGGTGCAGTTCGAAGTTGGTAGATACTCGATACTACACTCATTGAGGTTTGTTTTTTTGGGATATTTCGGTTGCTATTAAAGAGGCTTGTGCTGAAACAATGCCCGAAGAAACAAACCAGTGATATTGAGCTCCTTAGAACCCGGTTACTATTTCTAGGACAGGTTTGAGCCAACTAAACTTCAAGAGGGTACTTACCTATAAAACTCCATGCAAGCCTAAACCTAAGGACTTGTTTGCTTTGTTTGTGTATATTTACTTGTACATAACATCATGAACATCATAACATCATACACATTCACTAACCATTTCAAGGATCTTAGGATTTATCTTTGTTCTGTTTTGTAGGACATGGATTCTCTTCGCAGGAAAACCATTCAAGTCAATCTTGTAAGGATCCCTCCTCAACTCAAAGAGTTACCATCAAGGATTCCTGAAAATTCTTCATTTACCGAAAGACATGGTCGCCTACTAAAATTGGTCACTACAACACTGATGAAGACATGATGAAGGTGCTCTTTCAGTTCTTTGATCCCATGCACCATTACTTTACATTTCCCAATTATCAACTTGGGCCAACTTTGGAAGAATTCTCCCGACTCTTGAGGATTCCCATTCTCAATCAACTACCTTTCAACAGTACGGAAAGAGATCCAAAGCCCGGAGAGATTTCTCAAGCTCTGCACTTGCACTCATCTGATGTCACAACTCATTGGGAAACAAGGAGTGGTGTCAAGGGATTTCTAGAAAAGTTCTTGTTTGAGAAAGCCCAAAACTGTTGGAATTATTTAGATCTACAAGATTTTGAGGAAATTGTGGCTCTCCTCATCTATGGGATGGTCTTGTTTCCAAATCCTGACCAACTCATAGATGTGAACGCTGACAAAATCTTCATGTCTCGAAACCCGGTGCCTACTTTTCTAGGGGGCATCCTACATTCTTTTCACACTCGCACCATGAGGAAAAGAGGTATCCTTATGTGTTGTACTCCTCTCTTGGCAAAATGGTTTATTTCGCATCTTCCCCAATCTGTGTTGAAGAATGAGCAAGGTTCAAGGTGGTCACATAGGTTGATGATGCTCAGACATTCAGATATTCATTGGTGTTCCTGCTCTATGGAGAATGTTACTATCGTTGACCGTTATGGAGAGTTCCCTAATGTCTTTTTGCTTGTCATTAGAGGAGGTATCAATTACAACCCCTGCTTAGCCCTACGACAGTTTGGTTACGCTCGGAGGGATGGTCCCCATGAGATGTTCATCTAAGGAGTGGTATTTGACTACGAGAATGACGATCAAGGTTATCGTCAGAGGTTTATCCGAGCCTGGAGGATGATGAACAAGGTGGATAGCAAAACACTAGGACACAGGAACTCCATTCCCCTCAAGCCTTACCTTAAATGGGTGCGAGCTCGTGCTCAGAAACTGGTGATGCCTTATCCCTCCATCTTGCCAGTCATCATGGAGCCAGTAGTCGAAGGATATGTTCCCTACACTATCCTCTGTCCCGACATGCCTATCTCTCTCGAAGACTTACAAAAGGGTTGGATCCAGCTGAAGGAAAAATGAGATACTTTCGAGGCTCAGTTCTATGCTAGTGAAAAAAGGGTCTTGGATCTTACAAATTAGCTACAAGAAGAGCAAAGTGTGAACGCTTATCTCGCGCCGAAGAGGATGCGTTCAGTCTTTTTATCTTAGCAAGCAATTTTGTAAACCCAAGAGGCATGATGTAATCTTTCTTGTTTTGACTAATGAAAATTAACGTTTGTTCTTTCTTTTGTCTATACAAATTTGAATTCCATTAATCCTTGAAATCATTTGCATGTACATATTCCATGCATCATAACATGACAGGTTTCTGCATAACAGGTTTCCTTATCTCTCCGCTATTTATTTCAGCAAAATGGATCTAGAGAAAACTGTGACGGAACTCCAAGCCCAGAATTCTCAGTTTCAGGAAGCTCTAATAGCCCTAGCTAAGGGGCAGCAAGATATGATGGATTTGCTGGCCGTTAAGAAGAAGCCAAAGAAAACAGCTCTACTCAACATGGGTAAAAGGTTCAAAGAGACAATCCGTCAAATCCCAGTAGGAGGAGACTCATCTGAAGAGGACGAGAACCTGGTTGGAGAGGTCAAGAGTACTCAGGCTAAGTATGCCAATGATCAAGAATCTGATGATGATTATTTCAACGAATAGTATCCACCCGCTGATATCAAATACAAGCAGTTAGAAGACAGGTTGAAAGTTGTTGAAATCCAAGTCGTCCCCGATTTAGATTTTGACGATTTGGGCTTAATCTCTGGGGTAGTCATCCCCCACAAATTCAAAGTACCAATCTTTGCGAAGTACGATGGGGTTTCTTGTCCAAAACTCCATTTGAAGTCTTATGTACGCAAGATGCAACCGCACACTATGGATAAAAAGCTATGGGTTCACTTTTTCCAAGAGAGTCTGGCTGGAACACAACTGGAATGGTTTTATCAATTAGATGGTTCTTGTGTCAATACTTGGGAGGATCTAGCTATTGCCTTCTATCATCAGTATCAATACAATGCCGACTTGGTGCCAACGAGGGTTCAATTGCAAGATATGACCATGGGAAAGAATGAAGGATTTAAGGAATATACGCAAAAGTGGAGAGACCTTTCTAGTAGGGTCCAACCTCCCTTGACTGATAGGGAACACATCTACATGTTCATGGGCACCTTATCAGGTCCTTTATTTAATTTGTTGGTGGGTTGCTCTTCTTCTGGTTTCACCAAATTAATCCTAACAGTGAAAGAGTTGAGAGTGGCATCAAAAGTGGGAAGATCTCTGTGGCATCTACCTCCGCTTTCAATCTTATCAAAAAACCTTTTGCTACGAAGAAAGAAATTAATGTTGTGTATGGGGCAAGTTCCCATATAAAGAAGAATGATCATCCGTTTGTCAATGATGTCCGAATCTCCAATCTAACTCCTACTCCAAGACCATATGCGAATCATCAACGTTTTGAAACTCCAAGAAGACAGTTTACAAGGTTAGGCATGTCACTATCTCAAGCCCTTCAACATTTGCTCAAGGCTAATTTAGTGACATTGCGCGATCCTCCCGCCAACCCTGACACCTCATCACCAAACTATAATCTGAATGCAAAGTGTGCTTACCATTCAAACAGCCCCGGGCACGAGACTGACCAGTGCTGGGCCTTGAAGAACAAAATCCAGGATTTGATTGACAACAAAAATATTGAATTTGATCATCCTCCAACGCCAAATGTAATTACTGCTCCACTGCCTAAGCATGACAAAGGTGTTAATGCTTTAGAAGATACAATTTTTATTGCCTCTGTTGAAGAATTGACTACTCCGCAGAATCTAATCAAGAACAATCTGTTGAAAGTTGGGATTTTCCCTGGCTATGAAAAAGACTGCGTGTGTTGTACGAGACAATACAATGGTTGTGAAAGGCTGAAGAAAGGCATACAACGCCTGATGGATAGCCACGAAATTCTGTTTGAAAAGACTCCACTTGCCAAAAGATTGATTAACAAATATGAAGACCTCTCTATCATTACCATCTCAAACAAACCTATTAGGATCGCCTCCAAAGTCCCTATTAGGATTTCAAATGAACCCATTGTTGCTCCCTTAATCATTACCAATCCCTGACCGATTCCCCACTCTTCAAATAAAGTGGTACCATGGAATTACGGTGTTGAAGTGTTCTATCATGGGATTAAACAAGATGGTTGGACCGAAGAAGGAAAAGATGACAATGTTGGTAACATAGCTGGCTCAAGCAAAGTAACTAGAACTGGGAGAATATTCTCACCCAATATCTCACCTCCAGTAGTTACAAAAACGCCCATCCGCATTACTATTGCCAAGCCAGGTACCGATACAAGAGGAAAAGAGAAGGTTGTTGAGCCTGTTGTGATTGAAGAACCCTCCAAAGACGTAGCTGATGAAGAACCCTCCGCCTGTGAAATGGATGAAATTTTGAAGATCATCAAGAGAAGCAACTTCAAAATTGTAGAACATTTGGGGAAAACCCTCTCTAAGATTTCAATGTTGTCATTGTTTCTTTACTCTGATGCCCATGCGCGGACATTAATCAAGTTCCTAAAAAAATCTCATGTCCCCCATGAGACAACAATAGATCAATTTGAGAATTGTGTGGCTAGCCTAACATCTGATAATGGCTAAGGATTTTCAGATGCTGACTTAACACCTCTCGGGAAGAATCACAACAAAGCTTTACATGTTTCTATCGAGTGCAAAGGGACTACCTTAGCACATGTGCTAGTCGACTCTGGTTCTTCTCTGAATGTATTACCCAAGGGGGCATTGGACCGTCTTGACTGTGAAGATTTAATCTTAAAGCCAAGTGATATCATCGTAAGGGCGTTTGACGAATCAAAGAGGACTGTACATGGGGAGGTAGATCTTCCAATCAAAGTGGGTTCCCAAATCTTCAACTCCACCTTCTACATTATGGATATTCGTCCTGCTTATTCTTGTCTGTTAGGTCACCCGTGGATCCATAAAGCTGGGGAAGTAACCTCAACCCTCCACCAGAAACTCAAATATCCAGTCAAGGGCAGAATAGTCACTGTCTGTGGAGAAGAAGAGTATATGGTAAGCCACCTTAATTCTTTAAAGTACGTAGAGATGGATGGAGAATTCATTGAAACCCCGTGTCAAGACTTTTAGGTTGTACCACCGATGATTGCTGCTATTAAATGTTCTTATGATGAGTCTAAAGCTGTTAAGGCCACGCCAAAGATAGTTTCATTCAAGGATGCCCGTGTGGCAATTGAAGAAGGAAACTGTGATACTTGGGGGCAACTCCTCAATATCCCATTTAAAGCAGACAAGTTTGGTTTGGGCTTCACCGTCAAAGCTCAGAAGGAAATGAGGCGTGCTTGTGCTGGAAAGACACCTCTCCGCATTGGAAGCCATGGAGTCAACGTCGTGGGTGATTCTGAAGAAGAGACTACATTTGAGGAGTGGGTGTATCCAACCACTACATAGATGAAGAATTGGCATACAAAGAACTTTGTACCAGTCTCCTTCATTGAGGAATAATCTACTTGTTTCTGTTTTTCTGTCAATTCAAGAACTTGTTATCTATAATATTCAAACAATGACTTTTAAGCCATGTGCCTGGCCCGGGGCACTCTGGTCCATTTGTCAAGGGTTTTATTTATATTCATCTAATCATATGATCATTCAGTACATTGGACTCTTTTACATTCAAATATTCGTGTTCATTGTATTTCTTTTCATTCAAATACATTTTTCAAAAAAATAGCCATGTACCTTACATGCACGCACACACACACACAAACACTCTTGCAGGTCCACATCCACTCTGGATTCTATTGCCAATAACTCTACTATTGCCGATTATGACTTTGAATGTCCTATCAACCAAGCCGAAGACGAAGGCGAGGAAGACTGTGACATACCGGGAGAACTGGCCAGACTTCTATTACAAGAGGAAAAAGCTATTCAATTGCACGCGGAGTCAGTTGAAGTTATCAACCTGGGTACTAAGGCAGATAAGAAGGAAATCAAGATTGGCGCTAACCTGGGAAGCAGTGTCAAGAGCATGTTGGTTCAGATGTTGCATGATTATGTGGAAGTATTTGCTTGGTCTTATGAAGATATGCATGGTGTGATCGGTGGATTTAGAACTGACTGTTTAACGCTGGTTTCGCGAAATGTCGCGGAAGCAAGAGTCGCCACCGTCTTTTATTTTCTCCAATATGGAAAGGACAAAAGCACAGAAAAATTCCTTATGAGATAGTTTCTCGGTTCGGGAGGTAGATTTATAGAAAGGGAAGGTGTTAGCACCCTTTCTATCCATGGTTATACATGGGCTCTTAGATACTTGCTCATTTGTGTTTTAAAAAATGTTTGTTTGCTTTTCAAGGTGAGTGGGTTGGAAAAAAGTTTCTTTGAAAGTTTCAGATCGACTCTTGTATCAGTCCTCAAGAGTGTTTGAAAAGTTGTTTTGAAAGCTTTTTGCAAAGTGTTGGTGTGAAAAGAAGTTTTTGATTTGTTTTGAATTAGAGCAAGTATCTACGAGTCATCTACCTACCCTAAGGAATTAGTCTGTGTAAATGTCCTTAAGGTAGTGCCATCCCATCATTGAGAGGTAGGTAGCACCACCGTTGGAGGTGTTCGGGTCAATTCGAGTTTGTAGGGACAATGCGGTCATCGAGCAACGGTAAGACACCTTAGAAGCTACCCTTATGCCATTGATCTTTTATTCCGAGGCAACTATTCCGAGGCAACTTGTTTCGAGGCAACCAGATCAATGGGACATAAGGACTTACTAAGACGTCCTATAGTCGACGACCACGTTTCGAGGGGCAAGGCAACAGTGTGGTCACCAGAGCAATAGTAGGACACCTTAGAAGCTACCCTTATGCCATGTTCATGGACATAAGGACTTACTAAAACGTCCTATACTCGACGACCACGATTCGAAGGGCAAGGCAACAGTGAAGCGTACCCTAGGAGTGGTGTGTGAATTGTGTGTCATTTTCAGTTATTATTTGTCTTGTCATGTATTGGTGATCTACGCTTTGATTTTTATTTGGGCATACATTCTTTCATGTGATTAACAGTTTAAAGGTGCGGAATTTAAAGTGCGGAAAGTAAAAGGTCCTACGCTATTACAAGGCGCGGGTCTACATCGCCAAATTAAACCAAGACCTGATTTGAATGAAAGTGCGGAAAGTAAATGTCCTAATTATCTATTACAAGGCTTTGGGGCAATTACATAAATTTAAAACGAAAAAATAAAGACAAACGCGCGAAAGGAACTTGGAATCGAAAGTGTGAGGGCGTTGGGCCCTTTAAGGAAATTGAATTGAAATTACAAATTAATTAAATTATTCAATGAGGAAAAGAAGTTATTTTTGGAGTTTTTGTATTTATGAAAATAAAGCAAATTAAAAGGAGAAGAAACCCTAATTCTACATGTTTTAATTTATTAAGAAAGAAATTAACGTTTTAACCTAATTTATGCTAATTATTTTAATTACATAAGTATTTACAAAATTAATTAATAATTACTAATAATAATAAGGAAAAAAGTTATTTATTACAAAGAGGATAAAAATGTACTAAAAACCTATTTTTATATTTTTTAGTTATTTAAGAAAAAAACATTAAAATTAAAACCCTAAATTAAAACTAAATTGCTTATTGAATTTATTTACAAAAAAAGCATTAATGCATTAAATAATAAATAAATATATTTTATTTTTGACTTTTCTGATTTTTTTGTATTTTTGTATTATAAAAAATTAATTTGGTGAATTAAAAGAAAATAATTAACATAATTAAAATAAATAAAAAGAGAAAAAAAAATAAGAGAAAGGAAGTACAAACAAGGGGGGTATTCAGTCCCTTTTGGAGGTGTTTTGGGAAGCATTTTGGTCCATTAATTCAGGCCTTTTTGGACTTTCTGGGATTGCATAAGGCATGGTTGACTAACGTGCATGATGGTCTTCTCATTCTGGCCATTAGATGGAGCTCCAGTGACACTTGGCAAGCCTCAGCACTAGGACATATGGTGTGTTGCATGATGGACGCTACATAGAAGCACATTAGTGAAAAAAAATATGGAAATAGTGGGGGACCTGGGAATCGAACCCAGGTCCCATTGCTTGCATGACAACTCACCTTCCACTCAGCCAAACGCGTTTCTTTGTTTATTTAGTGGACGCTGATCAATATATGCAAAAAGTACAATTATCCTGGGACAAACGAAAAAACGCGCCAATGATTTGAATGCACCACTCATGCGTAGACACCTAAGCTTCGTCCTCCTTTTTCTTCTGTAAATAAAACAGATAGCGGGGGTTATAAACCCCCACTAAATCAAACCTGCGAAAAATAGCGAACAGCATATGGTGAAAAAGAAAAAGGGCGCGAGGGTTAATTTCTATTCGTTGGAAGGTCCTGGTTTCAATGGTGTTGGTCTCATGGTCCAATTTTTCCAGATGAAAGAAACCCCAAATGGAAGCTTCTGAAACCCTAACCTGCGTCCATGGCAACTTCTCATACAGGCAATATTAACTCAATTAAAGTACATCAATAGCTTCAGAGAGTTTATATTAGTGTAAATCAGACATTCAAATGCATGGAAAATGCATGTAAATCAAGATACGAATGTGAAAAGTTTTATGAACAGGGCAAAGCCATTCTACCAATTCTGGATGTATGGAGACTTGAAAAGTATTGAGACACGTTCAACAAACTCCAAGCAAGCCTTTGGAATGGATTGTAGGCTTTGAATCACATTGGAACTATGTTTTCAGTTTTGACTTTTTTTTTGTGAAAAATGCAAGTTTTTTTTTTGTGATTCTTGCGCAGCTTTCTTGTCTTGAGCATTAGGGTTTCTTTGTATATGTATGAGGAATGATTTAGGTTACCAATCCAAGCCCATAATCCTTTGCATTCATGTTTTTGAGATTTGATTTTTCAAGCATATTTTTCAATCTTTTTCATACCTTTCTTATTCTTGCCTTTTTGAGTATGCACGAAATATTGAGGCCTTAATGAGAGAATATGCTGCACAAAAGGATTTGGAAAACATGTTTTAGCATTTTTCTTATATTCAATTTTAATTAAATGAATTAATAGGATAATAAACTCAATTAATTAATTAAAAATAAGAAAATAACTCCCCTTGGGTCAATGGGTCGTGCATAGCTTTTGGGTGATGATTCTTGGAAGAAATTGAGGCCCATTAGCAATTTTGAGGCATTTGAAGCAAAGTTGACTTTTCAAAATTCCCAAAAATTTCCCAACTTCCACAAGGCATATCTTGCTCAATATTTAAGATTTGATCATGTTCTTGGACATTTTGGAAAGGTCTTGAAGTCCTCTAACCAATGTCTTTGGTCCCATGTCATTTTGAGTTACCAATCTCAAGTTATGGTCTTTGACTTAAAGTGCCTTTTTGTTGACTTTTGAAAATGACCTATAATGTTGAGGTTGATAACTTTCTGTGAGTGCATTTCTTGGACTTGAAGTGTGAAGATGAGTTGTAGGAAATGTCATTCTCTTCAAAATGAGCTTTCGATGGGATTTTTCTGATAAACCATGTGGAAGTTATGCCCTGGTCAATTTGCAGTTGACTTTTTCAACTGTCCAAAAATAGAAACTTTTACATCTTGAGACTTTTTGAGCCATGCTTTGAGAATCATGATCAAGAATTGATCAAATGATGTTTGTGGCTTCAAAATAATATGTTGACCAAAAATTTGGACTTTTGACTGTCAAATGACCATTTTGCCCCTGCAGTTGACTGTGAGGCAATTAGGGTTTTTGACTGTGCAATTTTGTGTTGTGAGTCTTGAAACTTGGCATATGGATGCTTGACCATGTTTATAGGCATGTAGGACTTGTTTGGACCTTTGGAAACTTCAACTTCTTTGCCAGAACTAAAACCCTAATTTTTGACTGTTAGGAGGCAATTGGACTGTGCAACTCTTGGGAGATTTTGAAGCATGATCTTAGCAAACCTTGAAGAATATGGGAGGGAAAATTTTGGGGTACAACAGTTGCCCCTGTTCAATTTTATTAAGCCTGAGGATGTAGATTGGCTGGCGTGCCTTTCGTAATCCGAAGGTGGAAGATGATTGAACACTAGAGTGCCCAGAAATTTACGCTCACATAGTAGTGTGATGGTGAGAATGGGCTTACAGATGCCATTTGGAGATTGGTGGATAGGAGGATGGGCTTATAGATGCCATGTTGAGAGGTGATGGATAAGTGGATGGGCTTATAGATGCCATCTGGGTGTCGATCGCGTAAGAGTTTCCTTAGCGAGAACTTGCGTACCTGAAAAAGAAAATGATTACCTGGCCTGTTACAGGAGTTGGTCTTCAAACTCTTTGTGTAGATGCGTTCTGGCTGGATGCAGGTATCGAATCTTTGAACTCTTCAGACATGCTCTGGCGAGATACAGGAATCGAGTCTGGAACTTCAAAAGGTGATGAATGAATCAGGGATGGTTACTACCTCAACGGGACGGTGAGAGAACCTTGGACGATTACTACCTCAACAATAACGATGAGAGAACCTTGGGCGATTACTACCTCAACAGTAACGATGAGAGAACCTGGGGTGATTACTACCTCAACAGTAACGATGAGAGAACCTGGGGCGATTACTACCTCAACAGTAACGATGAGAGAACCTGGGGCGATTACTACCTCAACAGTAACGATGAGAGAACCTGGGGCAATTACTACTTCAACAGTAACGGTGAGAGAATCTGGGGCGATTACTACCTCAACAGTAATGGTGAGAGAATCTTGGATGTCTTCTACTGAGTCTTCATCAGGAAAATCTTTAGGAATCGATTTAACTGGACCAGAGAAGGCCTTTGACTGGATCGGCATCAGAAAAATATTTAGGAGTCGATTTAACTGAACCAGGCAAGGTCTTGGAATCTTCAACTGGAATAAGAATCAGGGAGATCTTAGGGTCGATCTGACTGAACCAGAGAAGGCCTTTGACTGGATCGGCATCAGAAAAATCTTTAGGAGTCGATTTAACTGAACCAGGCAAGGTCTTGGAATCTTCAACTGGAATAAGAATCAGGGAGATCTTAGGGTCGATCTGACTGAACCAGAGAAGGCCTTTGACTGGATCGGCATCAGAAAAATCTTTAGGAGTCGATTTAGCTGAACCAGGCAAGGTCTTGGAATCTTCAACTGGAATAAGAATCAGGGAGATCTTAGGGTCAATCTGACTGAACCAGAGAAGGCCTTTGACTGGATCGGCATCAGAAAAATCTTTAGGAGTCGATTTAACTGAACCAGACAAGGTCTTGGATTAATTTTGACGGGATAAGAATCAGAAAAATCTTAGAATCGATTTAATTAAACCAGACTAAAGTCTTGGAATATAGCTGAGAACTTAACTGGATCTTTCCTGAAAGGTAAAGGTCAGTCATATGCAATGCATGATATGGATCAAGCAATGATGTTCTTAACATAAATGAGATTGTGCGATGCGTTCATGCATGTATCATGATGCATGTGATGTTTATGAATGTATGTTTTTGTCTAGGAAAATAAATCCTTGACGAATGCCGGGAAGTTGGATCCTTGGCTGATGTTTGAAGAGTAGAGTTCTTCATTTCCGCTGGGAATGATGGTTGCAAGAATAAACCGATAGGAGAAAATAACTTCGTTGGGGGATAAACTTGACGAAGAGATTACTCTGCGGGGAGAAAATTACTCTAGCTACCTTGCTGGGGAACAATACTCTGTGGGGAGAGAGGTACTCTATTGAGATGTTGATGATAACTCCGCTGGGGATACCATTGTTATGTTGGAAGTGTTAATAGACTCCGCTGGGGATAAGAAGATTTCATCGAGGACGATCTTTCCGTGGCTTTTGGCTGAGGATAACCCAGTTATATCCTGGTAGGGAAATAACCTTTGAATAAAGTCGGGGGACGCGTTCGTGCTCTGTAGGGGATAAGCTTCCAGAACCTACTGGGGATAAGCTTACTGCTGGGGAGATGATTCAAACCTTCCTGGGGACATCTTCAGGCTGGACTCTCCTGGGGAAATTTTGAGATGTACTGGAAGTGACTCCACTGAATGCCTGGTATACCGCCGGGGAACAATCTTAGATCAAGACTGCCGAGGATACTTGTTAGGAATGTTTGTATATTGCGCTGAGGAATGTTGAGACCTGCTGGGGATACCCAACTTCCTTAAGGCTGATAATATAGCTTTGCTTGGGGAGAATGCATTGACTTGCTGGCTCACTCTCTGGGGAATTAAGATATATTGGTTATGTTCTCCAGCTGAACTTACCTTGGTACCTTGGTGGACAGAGCAATTAGATCGTTTAGACCACTCATTATTACCCCTGTTTCTAATGTTACCTGTAATTAATCCTTTGTTTCGTATGCAAATATTTATGAGTTAGCAAACATTGTCAAATGCATATATCACAAATTGAACCTTGGATGTTCTTCGCAAAACAAAACAGGAAAAGGAAAAACAATTGGCAATTGATCTGAAAAGTGTGTTTATATTAATTTTTTTTGAATTTGCCTGTAAATAGGCGTTTATATACAAGAGGCTGACGTCCTAGTAAGAGAACGCCACCGAACAAAAGAGTATATACAATTTGTACAAAGGGAAAACAAAACAGCTATGTGAAAAGAATGATCCCACTGGGTTCCAACTCAGCTATCGCCTTTATATCCTCGAGCGTCTCATCACTTGATGACCTAGCTGAAGATGAAGCTGATTGATTGATGCCGTCTGAACTTGATGTTGATACCGGATTCTGGATGCAAGGTGATCTGATGAGACATAGTATTACGCTTTAATCCCTAACTTTTGCCTGGACCGCCCTTTCGGGTTTTCGGTCCACCGGGATACCCATTTTTGCCAAAGCCGCCTTTTCAGGTTTTCGACTTGCCGGGTGTACATATTTTTTCATTTCATCCCTCATTTTGCCCGAACCCTTTTGGTTCGCCGGGAAGCCCTAATTTTTGCCTAGGTATGTCAACCTAGCGGGTCTTTATTATGCGTAGTATCTTTTTACTATGTCTGCATTGGCGGGGTGAGGAAGGTCGTCACCATCCATGGTGGTCAAGATCATGGCTCCTCCTGAGAACACATGTTTAACCACAAATGGCCCTTCATACGTAGGGGTCCATTTGCCTCTTGGATCACTCTGAGGAAGGATGATGCGCTTGATTACCAGATCACCAACTTGATATTCTTGTGGTCTGACCTTTTTGTTAAATGCCCTGATCATCCGCTTTTGATACGTCTGACCATGACAAATAGCAGCAAGTCTCTTTTCGTCAATTAGATTTAGCTGATCAAGCCGTGTCTGGATCCAATCATCTTCGCTCAGATATGCATCCTTCATTATCCGGAGAGAGGGTATCTGCACTTCGATCGGTAAGACTGCCTCCATGCCGTAGACCAGGGAAAAAGGAGTTGCCCCGGTTGACGTCCTTGCTGAGGTACGGTACCCATGTAGAGCAAATGGTAACATCTCGTGCCAATCTTTATAGGTCACTGTCATCTTCTGCACAATTTTCTTGATATTTTTATTCGCTGCCTCTACAGCTCCATTCATCTTCGGCCGGTAAGGAGAAGAGTTGTGGTGCTGTATTTTAAACTGCTCGCAGAGCTCAGTGATCATCTTGTTATTAAGATTGGTACCGTTATCTGTAATGATTCTTTCTGGGACGCCGTATCGACAGATCAAGTTATGCCGAATGAACCGTGCCACAACATTCTTGGTTACAGTGGCGTAAGAAGCTGCTTCAACCCACTTCATAAAGTAATCGATCGCTACCAGGATGAAGCGATGCCCATTGGATGCCGTAGGTTTAATCTCGCCAATCATATCTATGCCCCACATTGCAAAAGGCCAAGGTGCAGTCAGAACATTCAGAGGGACTGGAGGAACATGCACCTTATCTGCATATATTTGACACTTGTGACATGTCCTAGAATGTTGGTAACAGTCGGCTTCCATTGTGGACCAGAAATATCCTGCCCGCAGGATCTTCTTTGCCATAGTGTGTCCACTGGAATGTGTTCCGAAGGTACCTTCATGTAGCTCCGCCATGATCCTTTCTGCTTCAGTCTTATCCACACAACATAGTAAGGTCGAATCATGGTTTCGCTTGTACATGATGTCGTTGCTAAGGAAGAACTTTGCTGCGAACCTTCTCAGAAACTTCTTATCATTGACAGATGCACCTTCAGGGTATTCCTGAGCTTCCAAATATCTCTTCACCTCATGGTACCAAGGTTTCTCAAGTACTTCCCCAGCCTCAAGATCACAACAGTATGCCGGTTCGTCCAGTTTCCAAATGATGATCCGGGGAGCCTCATTGTCCCATTTCACTTTGAACATGGAAGACATCGTAGCTAACGCGTCCGCCAGCTGATTCTCCTCTCTTGGAAATTGTTCAAAAGTTATCTTCGTGAAATGGGGGATCATTGTCAATACATATTCTCTGTAAGGAATAAGATTCGGATGTTTCGTATCCCACTCGCCTTTGATCTGATTGATCACGAGAGCGGAATCTCCGAAGACACTCAGAAACTTGATCCTTAAGTCGATCGCAGCTTGAAGACCCATGATGCATGCCTCATACTCCGCCATGTTGTTGGTGCAGTTGAAACATAACCGGGCAGTGAGTGGAGTATGAGTGCCTTGAGGGGATATGATCACAGCGCTGATACCGTTACCCAAAGCGTTGGAGGCTCCGTCAAAGTGCATAGACCATCGGGATCCTTCCTCCGGTCCTTCATCCGGTCCAGGTACTTCACAATCAGTCACAATCATGATGCTCTCGTCTGGAAACTCGAAGTTCATTGACTGTTAGTCGTCTACTGCCTGGTGTGCCAAGTGGTCTGCCAATACACTTCCCTTGATGGCTTTCTGAGTCGTGTACTGGATGTCGTATTCTGTCAAGATCATTTGCCATCTTGCTATTCTCCCAGACAGAGCAGGCTTTTCAAATATGTACTTTATAGGATCCATCTTTGAGATCAACAAGGTAGTGTGAGTCAGCATATACTGTCTCAGCCGGCGAGCAGCCCATACCAAAGCGCAGCAAGTTTTCTCGAGCAGTGAGTATCGGGTCTCACAGTCAGTAAACTTTTTGCTAAGGTAATAAATGGCATGCTCTTTTCAGCCAGACTCATCATGCTGCCCCAGCACACACCCCATTGAGTTGTCAAGTACTGTCAGGTATAGTATTAGAGGTCTCCCTTCAACCGGTGGCATAAGAATGGGTGGTTCTTGGAGATATTCTTTGATTCTGTCAAAAGCAGCCTAACATTCATCGTTCCAACGTACTACTTGATCTTTGTTCAACAGCTTGAAGATTGGTTCACAGGTAGCAGTTAGGTGCGAGATGAATCGAGCAATGTAATTCAGGCGCCCTAAAAATCCTCTGACCTCCTTTTCTGTCTTAGGAACTGGCATCTCTTGAATGGCTTTAACCTTGGCAGGGTCCACTTGAATACCCTTATCACTTACGACGAAGCCTAGCAACTTTCTAGATCTTACCCCGAAGGTGCACTTGTTCGGGTTCAACCTCAGCTTGTACAATTTCAGACGGTCAAACAATTTTTGCAGATGGTCAAGGTGTTCCTCCTCAGTTTGGGACCTTGCAATCATGTCTTCAACATACACTTCTATCTCATGATGGATCATGTCATGAAATAAAGCAACCATGGCACGTTGGTAGGTTGCCCCAGCATTTTTCAACCCGAATGGCATGACCTTGTAGCAGAAGGTGCCCCACTGAGTAACAAAGGTAGTCTTTTCCATGTCTTCAGGGGCCATCTTGATCTGATTATATCCTGAAAAGCCATCCATGAAAGAGAACACTTTGTGCTGAGTCGTATTGTCAACCAGAACATCAATGTGAGGTAGGGGAAGTCATCCTTGGGGCTTGCCCTATTCAGATCCCTGTAGTCAACACACATTCTGACCTTACCATCCTTCTTTGGTACCGGCACCACATTAGCAACCCACTGAGGGTAAGAAGTCACTGCAAGAAACCCGGCATCGAATTGCTTCATAACCTCAGCTTTGATCTTCTCAGACATCTCTGGACGCATACGGCGGACCTTTTGCTTAACCGGAGGGCAGTCCTCCTTGGTAGGCAAATGATGGACCACAATGTCGGTGTCCAACCCAGGCATGTCTTCGTAGGACCAGGCAAAGATCTCCACATAATCATGTAACATCTGAGTCAACCGTTGCTTCACGCTGAGCTCCAGATTAGCATCAATCTTGACTTCCTTTCTGTCTTCCTCAGTACCCAGATTTATCGTTTCCACTGGCTCTTCATGTGGTTGAATTGCCCTCTCTTCCTGGAGTAACAGTCTTGCAAGCTCACCAGACACTTCGCAATCATCTTCACCTTCGTCTTCGACTAAGTTGATTGGATTTTCGAAGTCATAACTGGCGGTAGCAGAGTCGTTATCAGTGAGATCCAGAGTGGATTGAAACCTGTATGGGTGAGTGTGTGTAAATACAGCTGTTTTGCAATATATAAAGAAATGAAATAAAGAAAAGGAGCATAAGATTTGAAGTGCGAGAAAACGTCCAAGGTCTTTATTCATGATATAT
Source organism: Vicia faba (assembly GCA_948472305.1). Taxonomy (NCBI): domain Eukaryota; kingdom Viridiplantae; phylum Streptophyta; class Magnoliopsida; order Fabales; family Fabaceae; genus Vicia; species Vicia faba. The sequence continues at coordinate 213,517 of CATIWC010002005.1, read as the reverse complement.
GAAATGACAATTACTATTCCCTCATAAATGAAGCCACGGTGCCCCGGGTAAGACACCGGGCCATAAAGTTTTAACTCATTGTTTATTACAAATAACAAAAACAAAGGAATTCATTACTGCGTAACAAAAGTAACAGGAGTATGATCTTTAGCAGTCCAATTGGTCAATCCACCATCAGTCGTCGGGTAGATCCAGCTATCGAACTCCGATTCTTCCACTTCAGCTTCATCCCCAATAGCGTTCACTCCTGGATTGGTGATGAGCACAGGAGGTCTTCTGGTCCTAACTTTGCGCACAGCCCTCTGAGCCTCTGCAGTAAAACCCAGTCCACACTTGTCAGTTTTTGGTGTAAAACCATGGAGCCTGCCCTAGTTAGCACATTCACCTTTCTTGATTACAGCCCGGGCGTCCTTCAAGGAAGCCATCTTCAAAGGAAAGTCCTCTTCAACCATTGTTTCCGCTGCTGCCAATGTTGGGGGTACCTCCTCAAAATGCTGAAAGGGGGTTTCAATAAACTCCCCGTCCATCTCGATATACCGGAAGGAATTCAAATGGCTCACCATATATTCTTCCTCCCCCTGCACAGTGACAATCTTCCCTCTGACAGGGTACTTGAGTTTCTGGTGTAGGGTAGAGGTCACTGCCCCAGCTTTGTGAATCCAAGGTCGACCCAGTAAACAGGAATAAGACGGACGAATATCCATCACATAGAATATTGAGTCGAATACTTGAGAACCCACACGGATAGGAATGTCTACTTCTCCATGAACCATCCTCTTTGATCCGTCAAAGGCTCGGACAATGATGTTGCTAGGTTTCAATTCCAGGCCCTCACAATCCAACTGGTCTAAGGCCTTCTTGGGTAGCACATTCAGGGAAGAACCAGTGTCCACCAACACGTGCGCAAGAGTAGTGCCTCTGCATTCTATAGAGACATGCAGGGCATCATTGTGGTTCTTTCCCTTAGCAGTAAGGTCAGCATCCGAGAAACCCAAACCATTGTCGGCTGTCAAATTGGCTACGTAATCAGTAAACTGGTCTGCAGATGTCTCCTATGGCACATGGGCCGTCTTTAGAAATGAAATCAGGGCCTTAGCATGGGCCTCTGAGCACAACAGCAAGGAGAACATAGAGATCTTGGAGGGCGTATGCCCCAGCTGTTCAACGACGTTGAAGTCGCTCTTCTTGATTATCTTTAGAATTTCCTCCATCTCTTGCTGGGAGGCTTCAACATTCACAGACTTTGGTGCCTCCATCCGGGCAGGCTGATCATCAATCCCTTTGCCCCGAGCATTAGATGACTCGGCAGCAGGGGAAACAACTTGATCATAAGTGGAAATAGATGCACTTGCAGGCGTTATAATGAGAGGTCTTCGAATAGTTGGTGGCGCAATGTCAGGCGAGAAGAGCCTGCCACTGCGAGTTACTTTAGCTGGACCGGTAATATTGCTGATGCTGGTACCGGTATTGAACTCTTGCTTTACTCCATGTACATACACATCTGCCCCATAGTGCCATGGGACAGCCTTATCAGATTCATAGGGGAGGGGCCCCTGAACAGTAATAACAATGGGTGCGACAGTCATGATTTTAACCGGCTTCCTCAGGGGAGCCTTGATTGGATTGTTAAAAATTGTAACGACGGATACTTCTTCCACAGGAACAAACGGAACAGCGGTCTTCTTGAAGAGAATCTCCTTGCTATCCATCAGGCTTTGGATGCCTAACTTCAGCAACGGACAACCAGTAGAGGTAACAGCACACAAAAGGCAACCCTTGCTGCAACCCGGAAATAAACCGGCCAGCAGTAGGTTCCTCTTAACAGTCATCAGAGGGGTAGCTACATCATTCACGGAAACGGCATACAAGTCTTCATCAACAGCATTCACTCCATGCTGGGGCATAGGAGCAGTCACCACATTTGGCCTCTCAGGCGCCTCAAATTGTATCTCCTTCGCATCAATAAGGTCTTGCACCTTGTTTCTTAAGGCCCAGCAGTCATCAGTAGAATGCCCCGGGCTATCGGAGTGATAAGCACAGCGAGCATTTGGATTATATTTAGGAGAGGCAGTATTCACAACCTTCGGGGCCTCCCTGACAGTCACCAAGTTGGTTGATAGCAATTGTGGCAAGATTTGTGATAAGGTCATACTCAGCCGGGTAAATTCTCTTCTGGGTCTTTCAGCCCTTTGTTGATTGGTTTGCCGAGGAGCGACAGCAGGCTTAGCAATCACCACCGTGTTGACAGATTGGCGGCGCTCTGGTTTATCTTGCCTTCTAGGCCCATACACAGCACTGGCCTCCTTTTTAAAGGGCTTCTTCTCAGAACTTGAAGATGCACCTTTCTGAATCTTTTCGGACTTCATACCAGCCTCTATCCTTTCCCCAGTCAGAATAAGGTCAGTAAACCCTGCAGATGAATTACCGATAAGATGATTGAAGAATGGCCCGGATAGGGTCCCCAAGAACATATCTACCAGCTCACGGTCAATTAATGGTGGCTGCACCCTGCCAGCCAGATCCCTCCACTTCTGCGCGTACTCTTTAAAACCTTCGCCTGATCCTAGCGACATACCCTGGAGTTGGGTACGTGTAGGAGCAAGGTCGGCATTATATTGATACTGCTTGTAAAAAGCAGTAGCCAACTCCTCCCAGTTACGAATCTTGGTTCCATCCAGCTGATAGAACCATTCGAGATGAGTCCCTGAAAGACTCTCCTGGAAGAAGTGGATCCACAAGTTCTTATCCACTGTGTACGGCTGAATCTTCCGCACATAAGATCTGAGGTGTAGCTTAGGGCAAGAAGCCCCGTCATACTTGGTGAAAGATGGTGCTTTAAACTTCTGAGGGATGATCACACCAGTAGATAAACCCAAGTCTCTGAAATCCAAACCAGGAACTTGTTGAATCTCCATGGCGTTCAGACGGTCTTCCAACTGCTTGTACCGGTCTTCAGCTGGAGGATATTGTTCCTCGTTAAAGTCAGTCTCGTTGTCAGAGACCATCGGACTTGGAGCCCTTCCCCCCTGGGGACTGTCTTTGCCTACAGAAGAACCAGCTTCCTCATTCTGTAGTGTGTTACCAAACCTCCTGCCTGAGTTGAACAGAACAGTTCTCTTCTTCTTCTTCTTCTCCTTCTTCAGGAGCAAAGCCTTCAGCTCTTCTTGACCTTGAGCCAAACCCATGATCAGCTCCTGAAATTGTGCGTTCTGCGCCTGAAGGGCCTTGATAGACTGCTCGGTTGATGATTCAGGGTTCATGATGCTGAAATAAACAGCGAAGAACAGTAAGCAACCTGAAAAGAAGAGTACCTGTGATGCACATGATGAATGATATGTGTTTATGCAATGCATTCAAGGGTTCGAAAATTCAAATTTTTTGTAGACAAAAAGGAACACACGTTATCATTAAGGAAATAATTGTTTGATACATCAAAGCCTCATGGGCAAACATTACAAAACAAATCAATCCCAAAAGACACTACGCATCCTTTTTGGAGCTATGTAAGTGTTGAGATTCCTCTCCTCGTGCAGCAGGAGGGTGAGCTCCAAGACCTTCTTTTCACTATCATGTAGACTGGTCCCAAGAGAATTATGTTCTTCCTTAAGCTGGATCCAGCTCTTCTGCATCTCTTCCCAGGACGTGGGCATGTCAGGATGTTGAATGGTGTAGGACACTTCACCTTCCAAAACTGGCTCCTTGATCACAGGGAGAACATGAGGATATGGCATCACTAACTTCTGGGAGCGGGCTCGTACCCACTTGAGATAAGGCTCCAACGGGATGGAATTCCTGTGCCCCAGGGTTTTGCTGTCTATCCTATTTGGCATTCTCCAAGCTCTGATGAATCTCTGGCGAAGTCCTTGTGCATCGTTGTCGAAGTCGAACACTATGTCAGGAATTAACATGTCATGAGGGCCGTCCCTCCGAGCATAACCAAACTGTCTCCAAGCCAAGCATGGGTTGTAAGTAATACCTCCCCTGATTCCAAGTAAAGGAACATTAGGGTACTCCCCGCAACGATCAATGATAGTGACATCCTCTCTGGACCGAGAGCACCAATGTATATATACATGTGTAAGAGTCATCAATCGTTGTGACCATCTCAAACACCGCTCATTCCTCAAGACTGATTGTGGAAGGTGCAAAATAAACCACCTTCCCAGGAGAGGAGTACAACACATAAGAACACCCCTTTTTCTCATGGTTCGAGTGTAACATGAGTGAAGGATGTCCCCGAGCAAAGTAGGTATAGGATTCCTGGACATGAAGATCTGGACAGCACTGATATCTATAAGCTGATCTGGATTAGGGAACAACACCAAACCATAGACAAGGAGGGCCAAAACTTCTTCAAAAGCTTGTAGGTCAAGGGAGTTCCAACATTCTTGGGCCTTCTCAAACAGAAACCTGGCTAAGAACCCTTTGATACCACTTCTAACTTCCCAATGTCCCTTGAGGTCAGATGACTGTAGGTGTAAGGCTTTAGCAATCTCCTCAAGCTTGGGTTCCTTTTCCGTACCGTTGTAGGGTAGTTGATCAAGGATAGGGATCTTCAGAAGCCGGGAGAACTCTTCCAATGTAGGCACCAGTTGATAATCCAGGAAAGTGAAACAGTGATGCAGAGGGTCAAAGAACTGGAACAGGAGCTTTATCATATCTTCCTCAATGTTGGTGTTGACCAAGCTGATGAGTCTTCCATGCCTCTCACTGAATGAAGAGCTCTCGGGAATCCTGGATATAAGCTCCTTAAGCTGAGGAGGGATCCTTACAAGGCTGATCTGAATTGTCTTTCTGCGAACATTTTCCATGTCCTACAAAACAAAAACAAAGATGAAGATTCGAACCCCTGAAATGGTTAGCCAATGCATATGATGCTGTATGATGTCATGATGCTATGATTAAACACACCACAAATATTTACAAAGGCAAACATGGTAAGGCACACAAGTCACACCACAGCCCTTAGAGTTTAGGCCTGCATGGGGTCTGGGTATTACCCTCTTGAAGTTGGTGGGCTCAACCTGTCCTATTAGAAGTAACCGGGTTCTAAGGGTCCCAATATCACTGGATTGCTTTCATTGTTCATTGTTTCGATTTAGCCACTGAACTGGCAACCGAAATATTCCAGGAAAGCAACCCTCAATTGAGTGTAGTATCGAGTATCAACCAACCTCGGACTGCACCAAAGTCAGTTATCTCACTACCCTAAAGAGGCCAAGATTGTTCAATTAAGGTTCCTAAGGTCAGTTGATGCTTCACGACACCACGCGGCGGCCCCGTACTCTCCTTGACTTGACTCAAGGGTTACCGGTACTTACCAAAGTGCCACATCAACATAGTAGACTGCTTCAACTGTGTCGGTATACCCCGCAAAGTTCCCTCACAGCCTTGTTGCTACTTTCTAAGAAGGTATCCCCCAGATCCGGGTTAGGATCTATAGAACTCCCAAGACAGGCCCAATAATATTAAAGCAAGCAAAACAAAGCAATTGAAAACACAAGTATGAGCTATCCTAAGGTACACCTCACTTTAAGTATCCCCAGCAGAGTCGCCAGTTCTGTGATCGGTGGATTTAGAACTGACTGTTTAACGCTGGTTTCGCGAAATGTCGCGGAAGCAAGAGTCTCCATCGTCTTTTATTTTCTCCAATATGGAAAGGACAAAAGCACAGAAAAATTCCTTATGAGATAGTTTCTCGGTTCGGGAGGTAGATTTATAGAAAGGGAAGGTGTTAGCACCCTTTCTATCCATGGTTATCCATGGGCTCTTAGATACTTGCTCATTTGTGTTTTAAAAAATGTTTGTTTGCTTTTCAAGGTGAGTGGGTTGGAAAAAAGTTTCTTTGAAAGTTTCAGATCGACTCTTGTATCAGTCCTCAAGAGTGTTTGAAAAGTTGTTTTGAAAGCTTTTTGCAAAGTGTTGGTGTGAAAAGAAGTTTTTGATTTGTTTTGAATTAGAGCAAGTGTCTACGAGTCATCTACCTACCCTAAGGAATTAGTCTGTGTAAATGTCCTTAAGGTAGTGCCATCCCACCATTGAGAGGTAGGTAGTACCACCGTTGGAGGTGTTCGGGTCAATTCGAGTTTGTAGGGACAGTGCGGTCACCGAGCAACGGTAAGACACCTTAGAAGCTACCCTTATGCCATTGATCTTTTATTCCGAGGCAACTATTCTGAGGCAACTTGTTTCGAGGCAACCAGATCAATGGGACATAAGGACTTACTAAGACGTCCTATAGTCGACGACCACGTTTCGAGGGGCAAGGCAACAGTGTGGTCACCAGAGCAATAGTAGTACACCTTAGAAGCTACCCTTATGCCATGTTCATGGACATAAGGACTTACTAAAACGTCATATACTCGACGACCACGATTCGAAGGGCAAGGCAACAGTGAAGCGTACCCTAGGAGTGGTGTGTGAATTGTGTGTCATTTTCAGTTATTATTTGCCTTGTCATGTATTGGTGATCTACGCTTTGATTTTTATTTGGGCATACATTCTTTCATGTGATTAACAGTTTAAAGGTGCGGAATTTAAAGTGCGGAAAGTAAAAGGTCCTACGTTATTACAAGGCGCGGGTCTACATCGCCAAATTAAACCAAGACCCGATTTGAATGAAAGTGAGAAAAGTAAATGTCCTAATTATCTATTACAAGGCTTTGGGGCAATTACATAAATTTAAAACGAAAAAATAAAGACAAACGCGCGAAAGGAACTTGGAATCGAAAGTACGAGGGCGTTGGGCCCTTTAAGGAAATTGAATTGAAATTACAAATTAATTAAATTATTCAATGAGGAAAAGAAGTTATTTTTGGAGTTTTTGTATTTATGAAAATAAAGCAAATTAAAAGGAGAAGAAACCCTAATTCTACATGTTTTAATTTATTAAGAAAGAAATTAACGTTTTAACCTAATTTATGCTAATTATTTTAATTACATAAGTATTTACAAAATTAATTAATAATTACTAATAATAATAAGGAAAAAAGTTATTTATTACAAAGAGGATAAAAATGTACTAAAAACCTATTTTTATAATTTTTAGTTATTTAAGAAAAAAACATTAAAATTAAAACCCTAAATTAAAACTAAATTGCTTATTGAATTTATTTACAAAAAAAAAAGCATTAATGCATTAAATAATAAATAAATATATTTTATTTTTGACTTTTCTGATTTTTTTGTATTTTTGTATTATAAAAAATTAATTTGGTGAATTAAAAGAAAATAATTAACATAATTAAAAAAAATAAAAAGAGAAAAAAAAATAAGAGAAAGGAAGTACAAACAAGGGGGGTATTCAGGCCCTTTTGGAGGTGTTTTGGGAAGCATTTTGGCCCATTAATTCAGGCCTTTTTGGACTTTCTGGGATTGCATAGGGCATGGTTGACTAACGTGCATGATGGTCTTCTCATTCTGGCCATTAGATGGAGCTCCAGGGACACTTGGCAAGCCTCAGCACTAGGACATATGGTGTGCTGCATGATGGACGCTACATAGAAGCACATTAGTGAAAAAAATATGGAAATAGTGGGGGACCTGGGAATCGAACCCAGGTCCCATTGCTTGCATGACAACTCACCTTCCACCCAGCCAAACGCGTTTCTTTGTTTATTTAGTGAACGCTGATCAATATATGCAAAAAGTACAATTATCCTGGGACAAACGAAAAAACGCGCCAATGATTTAAATGCACCACTCATGCGTAGACACCTAAGCTTCGTCCTCCTTTTTCTTCTGTAAATAAAACAGATAGCGGGGGTTATAAACCCCCACTAAATCAAACCTGCGAAAAATAGTGAACAACATATGGTGAAAAAGAAAAAGGGCGCGAGGGTTAATTTCTATTCGTTGGAAGGTCCTGGTTTCAATGGTGTTGGTCTCATGGTCCAATTTTTCCAGATGAAAGAAACCCCAAATGGAAGCTTCTGAAACCCTAACCTGCGTCCATGGCAACTTCTCATACAGGCAATATTAACTCAATTAAAGTACATCAATAGCTTTAGAGAGTTTATATTAGTGTAAATCAGACATTCAAATGCATGGAAAATGCATGTAAATCAAGATACGAATGTGAAAAGTTTTATGAACAGGGCAAAGCCATTCTACCAATTCTGGATGTATGGAGACTTGAAAAGTATTGAGACACGTTCAACAAACTCCCAGCAAGCCTTTGGAATGGATTGGAGGCTTTGAATCACACTTGAACTATGTTTTCAGTTTTGACTTTTTTTGTGAAAAATGCAAGTTTTGTTTTTGTGATTCTTGCGCAGCTTTCTTGTCTTGAGCATTAGGGTTTCTTTGTATATGTATGAGGAATGATTTAGGTTACCAATCCAAGCCCATAATCCTTTGCATTCATGTTTTTGAGATTTGATTTTTCAAGCATCTTTTTCAATCTTTTTCATACCTTTCTTATGCCAATCATTGAAGATTCTTGCCTTTTTGAATATGCACGAAATATTGAGGCCTTAATGAGAGAATATGCTGCACAAAAGGATTTGGAAAACATGTTTTAGCATTTTTCTTATATTCAATTTTAATTAAATGAATTAATAGGATAATAAACTCAATTAATTAATTAAAAATAAGAAAATAACTCCCCTTTGGGTCAATGGGTCGTGCATAGCTTTTGGGTGATGATTCTTGGAAGAAATTGAGGCCCATTAGCAATTTTGAGGCATTTGAAGCAAAGTTGACTTTTCAAAATTCCCAAATATTTCCCAACTTCCACAAGGAATATCTTGCTCAATTTTTAAGCTTTGATTATGTTCTTGGACATTTTAGAAAGTTCTTGAAGTCCTCTAACCAATGTCTTTGGTCCCATGTCATTTTGATTTACCAATCTCAAGTTATGGTCTTTGACTTAAAGTGCCTTTTTGTTGACTTTTGAAAATGACCTATAATGTTGAGGTTGATAACTTTTTGTGAGTGCATTTCTTGGACTTGAAGTGTGAAGATGAGTTGTAGGAAATGTCATTCTCTTCAAAATGTGCTTTGGATGGGATTTTTCTGATAAACCATGTGGAAGTTATGCCCTGGTCAATTTGCAGTTGACTTTTTCAACTGTCCAAAAATAGAAACTTTTGCATCTTGAGACTTTTTGATCCATGCTTTGAGAATCATGATCAAGAATTGATCAAATGATGTTTATGGCTTCAAAATAAGATGTTGACCAAAAATTTGGACTTTTGACTGTCAAATGACCATTTTGCCCCTGTAGTTGACTGTGAGGCAATTAGGGTTTTTGACTGTGCAATTTTGTGCTGTGAGTCTTGAAACTTGGAATATGGATGCTTGACCATGTTTATAGGCATGTAGGACTTGTTTGGACCTTTGGAAACTTTAACTTCTTTGCCAGAACCAAAACCCTAATTTTTGACTGTTAGGAGGCAATTGGACTGTGCAACTCTTGGGAGATTTTGAAGCATGATCTTAGCAAACCTTGAAGAATATGGGAGGGCAAATTTTGGGGTACAACACATGGGTTGGATACCGACATCGTAGTTCATCGTCTTCCAACTAAAGAAGATTTCCCTCCTGTTAAACAAAAGGTTCGTCATGAGGCATGATATGTCTGAATAGATCAAAGTCGAGGTGATGAAACAATTTGATGTGGGGTTCCTAGCTGTAACATCCTATCCTCAATGGGTTGCCAATGTGGTGCCAGTGCCAAAGAAAGACGGGAAAGTTCGCATGTGCGTAGACTATAGGGATCTGAATAGGGCAAGCCCCAAGGATGACTTCCCTCTACCGCACATTGACGTTTTAGTTGATAATACCGCTCAGCATAAATTCTTCTAATTCATGGATGGCTTCTCAGGCTATAATCAAATAAGGATGGCTCCCAAAGATATGGAAAAAACTACTTTCGTTACACAATGGGGCACCTTCTGCTACAAGGTCATGCCGTTCGTACTAAAAAATGCAGGGGCAACATATCAAAGAGCTATGGTAGCTTTGTTTCATGATATGATTCATCATGAGATAGAGGTATATGTGGATGATATGATTTCCAGATCACAAACCGAGGAAGAACATCTCGATCACCTGCACAAATTATTCGAGAGGCTGGAGAAGTACAAGCTGAGGTTAAACCCTAATAAGTGCACGTTTGGAGTACGCTCTGGAAAGCTTCTAGGTTTTGTTGTCAGTAATAAAGGCATTGAAGTTGACCCTGCCAAGGTAAAGGCCATCCAAGAAATGCCAGTCCCTCATTCTAAAAAAGAAGTCAGAGGATTCTTGGGTCGTCTTAATTACATTGCCCGTTTCATATCCCACTTGACTGCTACTTGTAAGCCACTCTTCAAACTCTTGAAGAAAGATCAGGAAGTCAGATGGAACCATGATTTCCAGATTGCCTTTGACAAAATCAAAGAATACCTACAAGAAGCTCCTATTATCATGCCTCAAATTGAAGGAAGACCCTTGATCATGTACATTACAGTACTAGAGAATTCTATGGGGTGTGTTTTGGGCCAACATGACGAGTCTGGCCGAAAAGAGCATGCTACTTATTACCTGAGCAAAATGTTTACCAACTTTGAAACCAGATATTCACTGCTCGAGAAAACTTGTTGCGCTCTGGCATGGGCTGCTCGCCGGCTAAGACAGTATATGTTGACGTATACCACTCTATTAATTTCTAAGATGGACCCAATCAAGTACATCTTCGAGAAACCTGCCCTTTTCGGACGGATAGCCAGATGGCAAATGATCTTGATTGAGTACAACATTCAATACACGACTCAAAAAGCCATCAAAGGAAGTGTACTAGCAGATCATTTGGCCCATCAAGCCGTAGATGATTATCAGCCAATGAACTTCGACTTCCCTGATGAGAACATCATGCTGGTAACCGACTGCACGAAATCCGGACCGTATGACAGACCTGATCCAGGATCCCGATGGACTATGGTATTCGATGGGGCTTCTAACGCCTTAGGTAACGAAATTGGTGTTGTGATCATCTCTCTTGAAGATTGCCACACTCCTTTCACTGCCATACTATGCTTCGATTGCACAAACAATATGGCCGAGTATGAAGCATGCATCTTAGGTCTGAAAGCTGCTATTGACTTAAGGATCAAGCATTTGAATGTGTTTGGGGATTCTTCCCTAGTGATCAGCCAAGTAAAAGGAGATTGGGACACTAAACACCCTAATATTATCCCTTACAAGGAACTTGTGCTATCCCTAATTCCTTACTTCGAAGAGGTCACTTTTGAGCACTTCCCTAGGGAAGAAAACCAATTGGCTGACGCCTTGGCAACCATGTCTTCAATGTTCAAGGTCATATGGGACAATGAATCCCCTATGATAACGATTGAAAGATTCGATGAACCTGCACATTGCTATGAGCTTGACACCAATGCGGAAAAGCCATGGTACCATGAGGTGATGAGATACCTTGAAGCACAAGAATATCCAGAAGGGGCATCTATCAATGACAGAAAGTTCTTGCAAAGATTTGCAACCAAATTCTTCCTAAGTAACCAGATATTGTACAAGCGCAACCATGATTCAACTCTACTCTGATGTGTGGATAAGAAGGAGGTAGAGGAAATTATGGAAGATATGCACGATGGTCTCTTCGGTACTCACTCAAGTGGACATACGATGGCTAATAAAATCTTAAGAGCTGGTTACTATTGGTCAATGATGGAGATTGATTGCCATCAACATTCAAGGACTTGTCACAAATGCCAAATCTATGCTGACAAAGTCCATATGCCTCATATCCCTCTAAATGTCATGACCGCTCCGTGGCCATTTGCAATGTGGGGAATTGACATGATTGGAGAGATCAAGCACATAGCTTCTAACGGACATCGCTTCATTCTTGTTGCTATCGACTATTTTACCAAATGGGTCAAAGCCGCCTCGTTTGCCTCAGTCACCAAGAATGTGGTAGCCAGATTCATCACACAATCTCATCTACCGTTATGGTATCCCCGAAAGGATTATTACTGATAATGGACTAACCTTAACAATGCTATGATCACGGAGCTTTGCACTCAGTTTAAGATCAAGCATCACAATTCTTCTCCGTATAGACTGAAAATGAACGGCGCAGTCGAAGCGGCCAACAAAAATATCAAGAAGATTGTGTAGAAAATGGTAGTAACCTATAAGGATTGGCGTGAGATGTTTCTGTTTGCTCTACATGGCTACCGTACATCAACTAGAACATCAACTGGGGCAACTCCCTTTTCTCTAGTTTATGGCATGGAAGTTGTTTTTCCAGTGGAAGTTCAAATTCCCTCGTTGAGGATTATGATTGAGGAAGGCCTAGGCGAAGACGACTGGTTTCAAACGAGATTAGATCAGCTTAACTTGATTGACGAAAAACGATTAGCTGCTGTTTTCCATGGTCAGACGTATCAAAAATGGGTGATCAAGGCTTTTAACAAAAAGGTCAAGCCTCGAGTATACCAAGTTGGTGACTTGGTGATAAAACGCATCATTTTACCACAAGGAGACCCCAGAGGCAAATGGACTCCCACCTATGAAGGTCCATTTGTTGTCAAGAGAGTTTTCTCTGGTGGTGCCATGATGCTGACTACCATGGATGGCAAGGATATCCCACATCCCATAAACGCGGACATAGTTAAAAAATACTACGCATAAGAGACCCGTTAGGTTGACACACCGAAGAAAAATAAGGGCATCCCGACAAACCAAAAGGTTTGGGCAAAAATTATGGATATATGCAAAAGATTGTACATCCGGCAAGTTGAAAACCCAAAAGGGCGACTTGGGCAAAAAAGGGTATCCTGGTGGGCTGAAAACCCGAAAGGGCGGTCCAGGCAAAAGTTAAGGATTAAAAGCGTATGACTATGTCCCGTGGAATCAATATAGTCAATTTTATCATCAAGGTACAAGTTCAAACGGTCCAAGCTCAATCCAATCAACTTTAATCAACGACAAGGGACGTTCGAAGACATTGGGGCAATAGTAGAGTTGGAAGGTAATGAGATCATTTCACATGGCTATTTGTTTTCATTCTCAATTTTATTTTCCTTTCTATGATTTTCTCTTACTCGGATCTCTGTCTCTCTGTATAAAAACGCCTATTCATGGGCAAAATATCAATACAAATACACTTTGAAGTGCAAAATTTTTGTCTTTGTTTTGAATGCAAATTTGTCCAATGACTAAAATTGAATGAACATATGCATATGAACATAATTAAAACTATTTGGCACATGTGTCCTGCTAAGCAGAAGCAAGCATCTCTTTAATGTATAAGAAATATCTCCACAGAATTATCATTATCATTATCCTCATAAGGACGGCTACGATAAACCTTTCCCCAACGGAGTTGCCCATAAAGTCTCTTTGCATAGGATAATCCCCGACCAGAGTCTCAATCTCTTGGTAGCTCTCTATCTAGCTAAGTCAATTTTTACAAGTTGAAGCCTCGGGGATCTCTTCCTAAATGAAATCCACCTCCTCAACAGGGTTTATTTCCCCATCCGAGTTCAAATTTCCTCAACATACAACAATCAAGACACCATGAATTGCCCAGTTGAGCCTGTCTTCCCCAACTGAGTGTATCTTCCCAGCTGAGTATATCTTCCCCAGCCAAGGCTATTATCCCCAAACGGAGTCTATTATCCTCAGTTGAGTGTATCCTCCCCAAGCTGAATTTGTCATACCCGACTGAGTCTACACTTTCCAATTTGATTTTCCTTTCAAATTATTGAATCATAGAGTCGTAACCCCTGATCCCAAGCAAAGTCGTCAGCAAAGCCTTTACCATTTCCAAAAAAAAAGAGATACTATGAATCCTGGATCCGACCAGATATTAGTATAATTTTCAAGTTATTACTAAAGCCTGGACCCGACCAGATGATAGTTTGACTTCTTCAATCACTGAAACCTGGACCCGACCAGATGATAGTTTGAGTATATGAAACCTGGACTCAACCAGATAACAGTTAATCTCAATTTCAAGATGCTATGAAACCTGGACCCGACTAGATAGTAGTCTAACTCCTCGAAGATATAGAAGAACCCAGACTCAACCTGACCAAGGTTTAACTTCTTTTCCCCAGTAGAGTTTGCCTCCGTATCAAAATAGTTGAGAAACCTGGACCCGACTAGATATCAGTTTTCAATTCCATCTTTTCAAGCAATTCATTGTGAAACCTGGACCTGACCAGATAGCAATTGACCTCATCTACCTCGGAAATCTGCAAAGCCTGGACCCGACAAGATAATGGTTTTTTAAACAGTTTATTGTGGAACCTGGAGCCCGACCAGATAACAATTAAATATGATCCCTAGAGAGACACTATGAAGCCTAGACCCGACCAGATAATAGTATAACTTTCTAAAAACCATGAAACCTAGACCCGACCAGATAGTAGTTATCACTTCAAGTTTACTGCGAAGCCTGGATCCGACCAGATAACAGTTAACTTCTGTTTCCCCGGAAAATTATGGTGAAGCCTGGATCCGACCAAATGACTATTCAATTTCAAGAAATTTTCTACAAAGCCGGGAATCCGACCAGATAACAGTTAATTCGTCTCTTCCTCCAGTAAGTTACCGTGAAGCCTGGATCCGACCAGATAGCAGTCGACTACTTCATCCTCGGCAACTGTGAAGCCTGGATCCGACCAGATAACAGCTGACATTTGGGCGATATTCCCCGGCGAAAGCATCCTTTCAACAAATTTAAAGATATGTATATTCTTCATCTCCAACGGCAATCGGGGATTCAACCTCCCAAAATTTCCTCAGTAGTAGTCAGGGATTTATTTTCTCAGACAAAAACATACATCTCACATTCACACATCATAGCATGTACATACCATATGCGTTTAACGTAATACCATATCTAGTGAGCATCATGCAGGCATCTGCATTTTACTAATTCCTTTTCTCACAGGTAAAACATCAAGTTTAGTATAAATCAACAAGGAATCTATGTTGATACTTCTTCCAGTAACTATCCACCATCTCTCTAAATGGCATCTTTAAGCCCATTCCCTACATAATCAACTAACACATCTTCGAGTGCAAATTTATGGGCACTTTAGTATTCAATCATCTTTCACCTTCAAGTCACGAATGGCGGATCCGTCAATCTAACTCTTCAGGCGTAAGAAGGTCGAATAGGGGCAGCTGTTGTACCCCAAAATTTGCCCTCTCATTTCTCATAGGATCACCATGGACCCTCAAGTTTGCTTCCGTCCAATTTTAAGCTTTGAATTATCAATTTTCCAAGAAAGTCATTCACAAGGGCCAAATGGTCATTTGCACACTAAAAAGTCAAACTTTGACTTTTAGATCAAAATCAAGCTTCAAGAATCATATTTCATCAAGACATGTTGGAATGTGAGATTTGCGTTGCCAAGAAATTCAAAGGTCAAAAATACTTTGGAAATGTCAAAATTCTAAAATACTTAGAATTTTTTCTAAGTGTTTAAGAAACATGACAAGCTCAGAACTTCTGATCAGATTTTCACCCTGATGGAAGTTGATTATGGAGGAACTTCTGACACAAGAGTTATAGACTCCCACAAGATCTGAAACATTGCAGAACAAAACATCACCTAGGAATTTTGGGATTTCAAGTTATAACTCCTCAAAGACATGTCCTTGAAACTTAGGCACTCAGCAAATTCTAGACATTTCCAAGACATAGTCTGGTTGCAACTGTTAAGCCAATTTTCATAAAGATTCAGTCAGAGTTTGCAAGGGTAATTCAAAGAGGATTTGCAAAGCATGCTGCAAGCTTCCTAGAAAGTCTAAGAACTCCTTCAGAACATGCTGGAGTAAAAAGATATAAAGATCATAAGTCGGATGTCTCTTCTAAGTTTCACTGAAGCTGGACTTTTGATCCAGAATTAGGCAATGATGTAGAATCTCACATTGCAGGATTTCTGGTTTGATAAATCTCATCATCATTTAATGCTCACAACCACTTTTGAGTCTTTATCCAAAGGATTTCCCTCATGTGTACCTTTACTGTCTTGGAAAAGCAAACATTTATACAAAAGTGTGTTGGGCCCATACGTTGCTTTTGCTTTTGAGGTTACCTTTTGTGATCGGTGGAAATAGAACTGACTGTTTTTGAAATGCTGGTTCGTGAAATGTCGCGGTAAGCAAGATTCGCCACCGTCTTTTATGTTCTCCAACAAGGAAAGGACAAAAGCACGGCAAAATTCCTTTTCGAGATGTTTCTCGGTTCGGGAGATAGATTATAGAAAGGGAAGGTGTTAGCACCCTTTCTATCCATGGTTATCCATGGGCTCTTAGGTACATGCTCACTATGTTTTCAAAATTTGTTTGCTTTTCTTGTGTATGTGGGTTTTGAAAAAGTTTAGTTTGAAAAACTTCTAGGTAACTCTTGTATCAGTCCTCAAGAGTGTATGAAGTATTTGTTTGAAAACTTTTTGAAAGTGTAGGTGCGAAAAGTTGTTTTTGTTTTTTGAAAGAGCAAGTACCCAGGAGAAATCTACCTACTCTAAAGGAATTAAGCTGTGTAAGAGTCCTTTAGACAGTACTATCCCACTATTGAGAAGTAGGTAGCACCGTCGTTGGAGTTATTCGGATCAATTCGATTATAGGGACATGTGGTCACCAAAGCAATAGTAGGACGCCTTAGCGGTAACCCTAATGTCCTAGATCCTTTTTATCCAAGGCAACCGTTTCGAGGCAACTGGATCTTTAGACAGGAGGGCGACCTCTAAAACACCCTATACTTGATGACCACCTCGAGGCAACCGAGTGAGGCGTACCCTAGGAGTGGCATGTGCATATGTGTTGTTTCAGTTTAAATTATCTTTGAACATGCATCATTGTGAGCTACGTTTTGATTTTATTTTTTCAGGTAAGTCTTGCATGCATAATTAACAGTTAATAAGTGTGCGGAAAATAAATTGCGGAAGGTAAATCTACGCTATTACAAGGCGTCGGGTATTTACATCGCCAAAAATATAACCCTTTGGAAAATAAGATGCGAGAAAATAAAGAAAGTGATAAAAGTTCCTAATTATCTATTACATTCTCGGAGCAGTTACATCAATATAATCAAAATAATGAATTAAAAATAAATACGCGCGCGAAAGAATTGAATCGGGACGTCCTTAGGGTTTTGACCCTTTTGTTGAGAGATAAAGAATGAAATTTGTCCTTTTTGTAATTAATTAAATATTAAACCTAAAACTAATTAATTAAATAATTAAAATAAAAAAAGATATTTTTTAGTTTTTTAATGTCTTAATGAAAATAAAAATAAAAGGAAATTAAAAGTCAAGAAAACCCTAATTCTAAATTTATTTTATATTTGTGAAAAAAAAGTCAAAGTTAACCTAATTAATAAAAAGACTAAATTAATTAATTTACATTTATTTACAAAATAATAATTAAAGGTGAAAATAATAAATAATAAACAAATAATATTTACATTTTAATGGTCTGAATTTATTATGAAAATTAATTAAGTTAATTAAATAATAATAATATTAATAATAAAAATAATTAGTTAAAAGAAAATAAAAAGAAAAGCAATTAACCAGGGGGGGTGTTGACCCAATAATGGAGGTTTGTGTGGCAATTCTGGCCCATTAAGCTTCAAGCCTTCGTTGACTTTCTGGATCAAGTGCCTGTTGGTTGACTGAGTGCATGGTGGTCACTCATCCTTTGTCATCAGATCTAGGCTTAAGGACACATGGCGCCTGATTGTTTGAGGTGTATGGTGAAGCCTTTCATGAAGCCTGCATGTAATTCTGTATAGAAAAATATGAAACAAATATTGGGTGGACCTGGGAATCGAACCCAGGTCCCAACACTTGCTGAACACCTGGCCAACCACTCAACCAATTTGCACGCTTTGTAATATGAATAAGAAACAAAGATAATATATAAAAATAATCACATATGCTAGAAACAACAAAATGCGCGCTATTTTTTTGAATAGCCCAACCACACATTACCACGTCATCATCGTCTTCCCTGAAATTGTAATAAACAAGGTTAGATAGCGGGGGTTTTTAACCCCCACAACCTGCAATCAGAAAAAATAGCGAATAGAGCTATGCTCTATATAAATATTTCGCGACACATCCAATGTGTTCATCTTGTCCTCACGAGTCTAACCATGAGTCTTATAGGGTTCAATTTTTCCTGGATAATAAAACCCCAAAATCAAAGCTTCGGAACCCTAGAATTTGTTAATGGCATCTTTTGATTTCGGGCTCTATAATCCAATTAACCTGTGCCAAAAGCTTCCTATGGATTCATACAATACAAAACAAACAACAAATCGTGTTAATGATGCATAAAATATGAATTATGATTCTGAGAAAATTATGCAAACCGTGGTTCGGTGTAAGGTGATTTCTGGGGCTTTAACGCTCGGTTTTGATTGCAATATGTTACTTACACCTCCAGCAATGTATTGGAAACACTATAATGCTTTTAATTGGCTTGGAATGTGGAAAACTGTTTTCAAATTTTCTTGAGTTTTTTGGAATTGGTTATGGCTTTTTGCAGCAGCTTTTCACGTGTGCATGATTAGGTTTAGGTTGTGTACATATAGAGGACTGAATTAGGTTAAATCCTTGGGCAAAAGATCCATGAAATTATGATTTGTATATTTGATTTTCAATCATATCTTTTTGCATCTTTTTGATTGAAAAATCTTTCCAAATTGAGAGATCCTTTTCCCCTTGATGTGCACACGAAATCTCCAGCATATATTGGTCATATTTGCTTCATGAAAAGATTGCAAAACCATATCTTGATATTTTCCTACAATTAAATGAATTAAATGAATTAATATTGATTAAAAATTCAATTAATTAATAAAAAATAAGAAAATAATTCAATTTAATCTCAATGGGTCGTGCATAAGCCTTGGACAAAGTTTCAAGAAGAAATTTGAGGCCCATTAGCAAAAATGATGTGTTTTGAGCAAAGTTGACTTTTGCAAATTCACAAAAATTTCCCAACTTCTCCAATGCATATATTGCTCAATTTTGATCCTATGAACATGTTCTTGGACATTTTGGAAAGGTCTTGAAGTCCTCTAACCAATGCCTTTGGTCCCATGTAATTTGGATTTACCAATCTCAAGTTATGGTCTTTGACTTAAAGTGCATTTTTGTTGACTTTTGAAATTGACCTATAATGTAGAAATTGATAACTTTTTGTGAGAGCATTTCTTGGACTTGGAATGTAAAGATGAGTTGTAGGAAATGTCATCCCCTTAAAAATGAGCATTGGATGGGATTTTTCTGATGAACCATGAAAAAGTTATGCCCTGGTCAAGATACAGTTGACTCTTCTACTATCCAAAAATAGTAACTTTTGCATCTTTGATGATTTTTGAGCCATGCTTGAGGAATCATGATCAAGACTTGATCAAATGATGATTGTGGGCTCAAAATAAGATGTTGACCAAAAATTTTGACTTTTGACTGTAAAATGACCATTTTGCCCCGGTAGTTGATTGTGAACCAAATATGGCTTTTGACTGTGCAACTTGCCTCTGTGAGTCTTGAAACTTGACATGTAGATGTTTGACAATGTATATAGGCATATGAGACTTGATTGAGCCATTGAAAACCTCAAATTATTTGAAGGAACCAAAACCCTAATTTTGACTGGCTTAGGAGGCATTTGGACTGTGCAATCTTTGAGTAGTCTTGAACCATTTGAAGATGACTCTTGACAAACTTTGAAGAATATGGGAGGGCAAATTTTGGGGTACAACAGTTGCCCCTGTTCAATCTTCTTAGAACTGAGGATGTAGATTGGCTTGCGTGCCTTTCGTGATCCGAAGGTGGAAGATGATTGAACACTAGAGTGCCCAGAAATTTGCACTCGCATAGTAGAATATCAGCAATGTGATGGCAGGAATGGGCTTATAGATGCCATTTGGAGATGATGGATGGGAGGATGGGCTTATAGATGCCATCTAAAGATGTGATGGAATCTTGTCGGGAATGGGCTTATAGATGCCATTTGGAAATGTAAGGGATAGGAGGATGGGCTTAAAGATGCCATCTGGGGGTGTCGATCGCGTAAGAGATTCCTTAGCGAGAACTTGCTTACCTGAGAAAGAAAGATAATTTACTGGCCTGTTACAGGTGTTAATCTTCAAACTCTTCATGTAGATAACTTTCCTGGCTAGATACGGGTATAGATCTATGTGATCGGTGGATTTAGAACTGACTGTTTAAAGTTGGTTTCCTGAAATGTCGCGGAAGCAAGAGTCGCCACCGTCTTTTATTTTCTCCAATATGGACAGGACAAAAGCACAGCAAAATTCCTTATGAGATTGTTTCTCGGTTCGGGAGGTAGATTTATAGAAAGGGAAGGTGTTAGCACTCTTTCTATCCGTGGTTATCCACGGGCTCTTAGATACTTGCTCTTATGTTTTCAAAAATGTTTGCTTTTCAAAATATGAGTGGGTTTGAAAAAGTTTCTTTGAAAGATTTCTGAATAACTCTTGTATCTGTCCTCAAGAGTGTTTGAAAAATTTGTTTGAAAACTTTTGAAAGTGTCTGTGTGAAAAGATTTTTGATTTGTTTTTGAAAAGAGCAAGTATCCATGAGTCATCTACCTACACTAAGGAATTAAGCTGTGTAGAAGTCCTTAAGGTAGTGCCATCCCACCATTGAGAGGTAGGTAGCACCACCGTTGGAGGTGTTCGGGTCAATTCGATTGTAGGGACAATATGGTCACCGAAGCAACAGTAGGACACCTTAGAAGCTACCCTTACAACCTAGATCCTTTTTTTAATCTGAGGCAACCGTTTCGAGGCAACTTTTTCGAGGTAACTGGATCATGGACATAAGAGCGACCGCTAAAACGTCCTATACTTGACGACCACGTTTCGAAGGCAACGAGTGAGACGTACCCTAGAAGTGGTGTGTGTATTCGTGTGTTGTTTTCATGTTAACAGTTATCTTTGATCATGGCATTGTGAGCTACGCGTTGTTTTTAATTAACATACATTCTTTCATGCGAGTTTAGCAGTTAGGAGTGCGGAAAATTAAAAGACGGAAAGATAAAAGCTACGCTATTACAAGGCGCGGGTCTATACATCGCCAAAATACAAAGACCCGTTTTTGATAAAAAATGCGGAAAGTAAAAAATGCGGTAAACCTAATTACTATTACATCCGGAAAGCAGTTACATAATAATCAATAAGAAAAAAAGAATAACGTGCGAAAAGAATTAAAATCAGGACGTCTGAGGGTTTTGACCCTTGGCTTGAAATTAAATTAAATTAGGACCTAATTGTTATTTAATTAAAGAAAGGAAAGTATGTTTTTTTGTGTTTTTTGTATTTAATGAAATAAAGAAAAGAATTAAAATTAAAGTTAGTGAAACCCTAGTTCTAAATTATTTTAATTATTAATAAAACGTCAAAGTTGACCTAATTTAAACTAATTAGTTAATTTACATGTTTATTTACAAAAATTAATGATAATTAATAAATAGTGATGAAAATAATTAATTAAGAAAAGATAAAAAAATGTCAAAAACCTAATTCTATATATTTTTTATTTATTAAGAAAAGAGATTAAAATATAAACCTAAATTAAACTAAAATTAATTGTTAGAATTTATTTACAAAATATTCAAATGGTGAAATTAAATATTAATTAAAAAAAACATTTTTTGAGTTTCTGATTTTTTATGGAAAATTAATTTTAATGAATTAATAATAATTATAAAAAAAACAATTGAAAGAAATTAAAAGAAAGAAAAGAAAAGAAAATTAAATTGCAAACCAAGGGGGGTGTCAGGCCCATATGGAGGTGTTTGTGAGGAATTCAGGCCCATTAGCCAAAGCCTCGTTGACTTTCTGGTTGTATGCGTGCTGTTGACTGGAGTGCACCATGGAATTCACCTTCTGGCCTTCAGATTGCTCATCCAGGCCACTTGGCAAGCACAGGCGTGGGGCTCATGGTAGGCCATTGAATGAGGCGCTGCACTAGAAGACATTAAAACAAAAATCATGAATTATGTGGGGGGACCTGGGAATCGAACCCAGGTCCCAATGGTTGCAAGGCACGTCCTCCACCAACTGAGCTGTGAAACGCATTTGTATATATAATAGACAACAAATGTAATATATGAAAAAAGGTCAATTATGCTGAAAACATTAAAAAACACGCTAAAGTTTGAATCTTCCAATCACGCTCGGACAGCTATTGTCTTCTTCATCTTTTGTACCTGCAACATGAAAAAAGTAGCGGGGGTTTTAAACCCCCACAAAGCCAAAGCCCAGAAAATAGCGAATAGCCCTGTGGATCACATAAATCGAGCGCGAGGGTATCATTTGATTCGTCTTGTTGCAACGAATTTGTCTATACTGGTTTGGAGGTCCAATTTTACAATATATGGAAACCCCCAATATTGAAGCTCTGAAACCCTAATATCCTTCAATGGTGGATTTCGATTCAGGCAGCCTTAGCACAATTAAGCTATCTCAAACGCTTCAGGAAGGTGTCAGTAATACAAATCCACAAGCAAAACATGTTAATGATGCATGTAAATTAGATTTCGATTAAGAAAATATTCGATCAAACCAAGACTTTGTTTTACCGTTTCCTTGAGCTATGAGATTGGAAAGTGTTTGCAATATGTTCAGGAGACTCTCAGCAAGGGATTAGAATCCTTTTTAGGCTTTGAAACGCGCTGCCAGTATGAAATCAGTTTCCAAGTTTTTATGAAAATTTTGCCAAGTGATTATGGGATATGAGCAGCTTTTTCGTGTCTGTTTGAGTAGGGTTAGCTTATGCATATGTATGTGATGTGAATTAGGTCAATAATGAGCCCAAAAGTCCATGAATTTATGAGTTGAATATTTGATTGCCTAATCATA
Organism: Vicia faba; assembly: GCA_948472305.1. Lineage (NCBI taxonomy): Eukaryota > Viridiplantae > Streptophyta > Magnoliopsida > Fabales > Fabaceae > Vicia > Vicia faba. Next base: position 190,656 of record CATIWC010002005.1, on the reverse strand, counting down.
TCTTTTCCAATATTTTCTTTCATGAAACCTTGCCAATCATGTATTTCTTTGCCTTGTTGATTGAGAAACGAATTGCCAGCTTGCCCTAGTCACATTTGCTGCACAAAAAGATCTAAAAAAGCATATCTTTGAATTTTCTTATAATTAAAACCAATTAAATGAATTAATATAAATATAAATCCAATTAATTAATCAAAAATAAGAAAATAAATTATTTTGAGCTTAATGGGTCGTGCATAGGCTTTGGGTAATGATTCAAGAAAGAATTTGAGGCCCACTAGCAAATTTGAAGTGTTTTAGGCAAAGTTGACTTTTGAAAGTTCCCAAAAATTTCCCAACTTCTCCAATGCATATCTTGCTCAATTTTGAAGCTATGAACATGTTCTTGGACATTTTGGAAAGGTCTTGAAGTCCTCTAACCAATGCCTTTGGTCCCATGTCATTTTGATTTATCAATCTCAAGTTATGGTCTTTGACTTAAAGTGCCTTTTGTTGACTTTTAAAAATGACCTATAATGTTGAAATTGATAACTTTTTGTGAGAACATTTCTTGAACTTGGAGTGTGAAGATGAGTTGTAGGAAATGTCACCCCCTTCAAAATGAACTTTGGATGGGATTTTTCTGATGAACCATGAAGAAGTTATGCCTTGGTCAATTTGCAGTTGACTTTTCAGCTGTCCAGAAATGGAAACTTTTGCATCTTTAGACTTTTTGAGCCATGCTTGTGGAATTATGATCAAAAATTGATCAAATGATGATTGTGGCTTCAAAATAAGATGTTGACCAAAAATTTTGACTTTTGACTGTCAAATAACCATTTTACCCCTGCAGTTGATTGTGGAGCAATTAGGTTTTTTTGACTGTGCAATTTGATGTTGTGAACCTTGAAACTTGACATATGGATGCTTGACAATGTACATAGGCATATGGGACTTGATTGGACCCTTGGAAACCTCAATTTCTTTGCAAGAACCAAAACCCTAATTTTGACTATGTTAGGAGGCAATTGGACTGTGCAACCCTTGAGAGATTTTGGAGCTTGATCTTGCCAAATCTTGAAGAATATGGGAGGGCAAATTTTGGGGTACAACAATCTACAATCAATCGCTCACAGATATGCCCTGGCTAGATACAGGTATCGAATCTGGAACTTCAAACTCTTCATGCAGATATGCCCTGGCTAGATACAGGTATCGAATCCATAATCAATCGCTCACAGATATGCCCTGGCTAGATACAGGTATCGAATCCATAATCAATCGCTAACAAATATGCCCTGGCTAGATACAGGTATCGAATCTGGAACTTCAAACTCTTCATGCAGATATGCCCTGGCTAGATACAGGTATCGAATCCACAATCAATCGCTCACAGATATGCCCTGGCTAGATACAGGTATCGAATCTGGAACTTCAAACTCTTCGTGCAGATATGCCCTGGCTAGATACAGGTATCGAATCCACAATCAATCGCTCACAGATATGCCCTGGCTAGATATAGGTATCGAATCTGGAACTTCAAACTCTTCATGCAGATATGCCTGGCTAGATACAGGTATCGAATCCATAATCAATCGCTCACATATATGCCATGGCTAGATACAGGTATCGAATCTGGAACTTCAAACTCTTCATGCAGATATGCCCTGGCTAGATACAGGTATCGAATCCATAATCAATCGCTCACAGATATGCCCTGGCTAGATACAGGTATCGAATCTGGAACTTCAAACTCTTCATGTAGATATGCCCTGGCTAGATACAGGTATCGAATCCACAATCAATCGCTCACAGATATGCCCTGGCTAGATACAGGTATCGAATCTGGAACTTCAAATTCTTCATGCAGATATGCCCTGGCTAGATACAGGTATCGAATCCACAATCAATCGCTCATATGCCCTGGCTAGATACAGGTATCGAATCTGGAACTTCAAACTCTTCATGCAGATATGCCCTGGCTAGATACAGGTATCGAATCCATAATCAATCGCTCACAGATATGCCCTGGCTAGATACAGGTATCGAATCTGGAACTTCAAACTCTTCATGCAGATATGCCCTGGCTAGATACAGGTATCGAATCCACAATCAATCGCTCACAGATATGCCCTGGCTAGATACAGGTATCAAATCTGGAACTTCAAACTCTTCATGCAGATATGCCCTGGCTAGATACAGGTATCGAATCTACAATCAATCGCTCACAGATATACCCTGGCTAGATACAGGTATTGAATCTGGAACTTCAAACTCTTCATGCAGATATGCCCTGGCTAGATACAGGTATCGAATCTACAATCAATCGCTCACAGATATGCCCTGGCTAGATACAGGTATCGAATCCGGAACTTCAAACTCTTCATGCAGATATGCCCTGGCTAGATACAGGTATCGAATCTACAATCAATCGCTCATAGATATGCCCTGGCTAGATACAGGTATCGAATCTGGAACTTCAAACTCTTCATGCAGATATGCCCTGGCTAGATACAGGTATCGAATCTACAACCAATGGCTCACAGATATGCCCTGGCTAGATACAGGTATCGAATCCGGAACTTCAAACTCTTCATGCAGATATGCCCTGGCTAGATACAGGTATCGAATCTACAATCAATCGCTCACAGATATACCCTGGCTAGATATAGGTATCGAATCTGGAACTGCGAAAGTTGATGGTAATCGTCTTTTGATTGACATTTTCCTGAAAAGGAAAAACATTAGTTGTATGCAATGTCATGATGTATGAAATGCATGATGTCATGATGTTCTCAAAATAAATGAGATTGGGTGATATGGTGCGTGTATGCATGTATCATGATGTATGACAATGCGATGTTTATGAATGTATCTTCGTTTGAGAAAATAAATTCTTGATGAATGCCGGGAAGTTCGTTGAATCCTGGGCTGATGTTGAAGAGTAGAGTTCTTCGTTTCCGCTGGGGATGATGATTGCAAGAATAAACCGGTGGGAGAAGATGACTCCGTTGGGGAATAAACTTGATGAAGAGATTACTCTGCAGGGAATTACTCTGTGGGAAGAGATACTTCGCTGAGGTTTTGATGATGACTCCGCTGGGGATTCCGTTGATGAGTTTCGTTGGGGGAATTTGATGAACTCCGCTGGGGATAGGAAGAACTTCACCGAGGACGATCTTTCCGTGGTAATTAGCTGAGGATAACCCAGTTAGACCCTGGTGGGGAATAACCTTTGAACATGGTCGGGGAGAGATATTTGCACACTGCAGGGGACCAGCTTCCAGAATCTACTGGGGATAAGCTTCCAGAATCTACTGCGGAGATTGATTCAACTCTCCTGGGGAAACTTTTGGACTGTACTGGGGAGATTGATTCCACTGGGGTGTCTGGTATTCTGCTGGGGAACAATCTTATATTTATGTCGAGGAGTATTAAGACTGTCGGGGATGCTTGTTGAGGAACATCTATACTCCGCTGGGGAATGTTGAGATCTTCTGGGGATACCCAACTTCCTTAAGGCTGACAGTAGACTAACTCTGCTTGGGGAGAGTATTGCTGACTTGCTAGAGATACTATGCCTTTTCGGGGCTGATGGGAGACCAACTCTGCTTGGGGAGAGTATTGTTGATTTGTCTTACTCTCGGGGAGTGAAGTTATATTGGTTACATTCTTCAGCCGAACCTACCTTGTACCTGGAGAGCAAGGCAGCTGTACAGTTTGGACAACTCTTATTGCCCCAGTTTCTGTGGGAGAAGGTACCCGTGGAGGTGCTTGATAACTACTGATGGACTAATCTTCTTCTGGTAGGCAAGTGACAAGATGATAGGACATAGTCGTACGCTTTGATCCCTAATTTTTGCCTGGATCGCCCTTTCGGGTTTTTAGTCCACCGGGATACCCTTTTTTGCCCAAGCCGCCTTTTCAGGTTTTCGACTTGCCGGGTGTACAGATTTTTCATTTTCATCCCTTATTTTTGCCCGAACCCTTTTGGTTCGCCGGGAAGCCCTTATTTTTGCCTAGGCCAGTCGACCTAGCGGGTCTTTGATTATGCGTAGTATTTTTTCGACTATGTCCGTGCTCTCAGAGTGCAGGGAGTTGTCATTGTCAATAGCATTGTGTTGCTATACTACCAGAAGATCTTCGTTTGATCGTGCGAGACTCGTTGCTGGAATTCATGTCCAATGCCCCAAGTGACTCAGGCCGAGATTTTCCCCTTGGCTTTGTTGGCATTTGAGAGATTCTCTGAATCTTGACTGGACTGCCCCAGATGACGGACCATGATCATGTCTTCCCCTTGGTTAGAAGTGTTTCTTCCGCTTGAGGTGACCTTTCTATTGAAAAGATTTTTGTTCACTGGATATTCATCGTGCGAATTTCTCTGCTGTTGGACAAATCGTCATATGCAAACAATGTTATTTTAAGAATGCAAAAGCTTATGTCTGTCTTGACGTTTTTGAAAATGCAGTTTTTTCAGTAAAACAAGTGAATTTTTGTAAAATGTGATGTCAACTCAAGATTTTACAGCAAGCCCTATAGGAGTCAGGATACCTTTTTGTAACAGTATGCTTTCGAACTAACCCATGCTTCAGTTAGGACTTTTTGAGGGTTGTAACGTGGCCTGGTTCACGGTTTAAGAAACAAAGGAGAAAGGCTCAAAATTTATTTGTACCCACCCGCTCTTCGTGATGTTCTTCAAACCTAAACTCAGCTAATCGTGCCTTAGACCTTGTTTGAGTCTTTGCTCTGATATTCCGGTGATGGTTCGGATGTTGACAGTTTATTTTGAATAGGCAGCCATTTCTTTTTGTTGAGGGTTTGTATGACCTCTTTCTTTTTGGTTTTTATTATCCCTGGTTTTTGCCTGAACTGTTTCTTTTGTAATTACAGTCAGCGGGATGCCCCAGTTTTGTAAGTCTCCTTCAGAGGTTTTGACTTATTGGGCTTTTGTTTTTGAAAGACAACGACTGCCTGTCTTGACGATTATAGGGAACCATCATCGTTCTTTTGTTTCGGAAAGACTTCTTTGATGCCATTCGTTGTGCATCTGGATCAACTGAGAGAACTACCCTGCCCCAGGTTTTGATTAAGGGTTTTAATTTTTGAAAAGAAAAACTCCAACTTCTTTGGCTCAAAGGGGTTTACGAGGGATTATCTTCCTTATAACTCCACTGTTTAGGATTTGAAACAATGCCTGTACTTCATTAGTGGGGTCTGTTCAAAATCATACTGTAAAGATCGTGGTATCATTTTCGTCATCCTCCCTCAAAAGGCTTAGAATTTTTAATCGAGAGTTGAGCATCACAACAAAAAAATGAAAGCAATTTGAATATAGTGAATACGAATGGATTGATTCAAAACAGACATATGCGATGCATTGATAAGGTAAAAACGTTTTCCATGACGAAATGTTTGAACAATCAAAAGAAAATTACAAATTGAAAAAAATTCTAATGAGCAAAAAGTCTTCTCGTCTCAGGACTTGTCACTTCAAATGGTGAGCCTTGGAGGGATGGTAGAAGAACTCCTCCTGACCATCTTGTGTGAATTCCAATGCTCCTTCGTCAATCAGGTCCTGGATCTTGTTCTTTAGAGACCAACAGTCGTCGGTGTCATGTCCTGGACTGGCAGAGTGGTAGGCACACCTTTTATTGGGATGATAGGTAGGAGCTGAGGTGTTGGGATTCCGGGGAGGATCCCTTAATGTGATCAGATTCAATCTCAACAGGCGTTGTAAAGCTTGAAACAGCGACATGTTGAGCTGGGTGAATTGCCTCCTGGGCTTGTCTGGCTTGCTCTGATCAACCCATTGTTCTTGGTGAGGTCGTTGTTGGACCTGTGAAGTAGTAACAGCTTGGAGAGGTCTATTCATCAAACCAAACCTTTGACTTCTTGGGGGCTGATTACCGGTTTGGTCCCCAACCCTGACTACTTGCTTCATACTGTCTTGCTGAAGCTGGTTGATCATGGCTTTCAACTCTTCTTGCTCCCGAGCTAAGCCTTGGATAAGGGCCGTCTGCCCCAGCATCTGGGTTCTCATAGCATCCACCTCAGCTTGCAGATGTTTCAGTCGTTCGTCCTTATCGTCTTCAGGACTGTTCTTGACCAAATTCCCCATGAGGAGTGTTTTCAACTCTTCCTGCCCCTTGGATAGGTTTAGGAAGATCTCCCTGAACTGAGTCTCTTGAGTATGGAGATCCTGGTTGTCTGGTTGGAGGGCCATTGCTGAAATAAAAAGCGAGAACATGAGAAACCTGTAAAAGGGATGACCTATTATGCAATGATATGTATGTATGCATGCAATGTTTTCAAGGGTCTCGCGGGGTAAACAAAAAATTGTCAGAATTTGAATTTTGTAGCTTGATTGAAGGAACTACATGTTGTTAAGAGTCCTTCTTCAAGAGTCAAAGCTCACCATATCGAGTGGGTCATAGCCCCTGAATCAAGTTATCAACCTTGGCTAGAGGAAAATAAATCCCCTTTGCCCCTTGCTAGACCATTGGTTCATTATGACCTGCATCATAAACCCTTGAGATCCTTGAAATGGGTTAGTCCTTATGCAGGATGTATGCGGTGGTATGATGGTATGATGTTATGCTATGCATGGAGTGATGTAAGTAAACCCTGTTATAAGTCCCGATCAAGGATTGTAAACAAAACCTGCAAGAAACTCGTGTGTCAGATAACAAGAATGTGCAAGTAGTTCAAGTTTGAAAGCACACAAGTTACACCGGACAGCCCTTAGAGTTTAGGCCAGCATGAAGTTTAGGTGCTACCCTCTTGAAGTTGGTGGGCTCAAAACCTGTCCTATCAAAAGTAACCGGGTTCTAAGGAGCTCAATATCATTGGGTTGTTTTCGGTGTTCATTGTTTTGATTTAGCCACTGAACTGGCGATCAAAATATTCCACGAAAACAACCCTCAATGAGTGTAGTATCGAGTATCTACCAACTTCGGACTGCACCAAAGTCGGTCATCCCACTACCCCTAAAGAGGCCAGGATGGTCAAGTAAGGTTCCTAAGGTCATTTGATGCTTCACGACACCACGCGGCGGCCCCGTACTCTCCTTGACTTGACTCAAGGGTTACCGGTACTCACCAAAGTGCCACATCAACGTAGCAAATGCTTCAACCGTGTCGGTATACCCCACACAGTTCCCTCACAGTTTGTTGCTACTTCTAAAAGGTATCCCCCAGATCCGGGTTAGGATCTATGAAACTCCAAGGCAAGCCCACAATATTAAAGCAAACAAAGCAAGCAATTGAAAACATAAGAGTGGTATAATCCTAAGGTACACCTCACTTTATAAAAAGTCCCCAGTAGAGTCGCCAGTTCTGTGATCGGTGGAAATAGAACTGACTGTTTTGAAATGTTGGTTCGCGAAATGTCGCGGTAAGAAAGAGTCGCCACCGTCTTTTATGTTCTCCAACAAGGAAAGGACAAAAGCACAGCAAAATTCCTTTTCGAGATGTTTCTCGGTTCGGGAGGTAGATTATAGAAAGGGAAGGTGTTAGCACCCTTTCTATCCATGGTTATCCATGGGCTCTTAGGTACTTGCTCACTATGTTTTCAAAATTTGTTTGCTCTTCTTGTGTATGTGGGTTTTGAAAAAGTTTAGTTTGAAAAACTTCTAGGTAACTCTTGTATCAGTCCTCAAGAGTGTATAAAGTATTTGTTTGAAAACTTTTTGAAAGTGTAGGTGCGAAAAGTTGTTTTTGTTTTTTGAAAGAGCAAGTACCCAGGAGAAATCTACCTACTCTAAAGGAATTAAGCTGTGTAAGAGTCCTTTAGACAGTATTATCCCACTATTGAGAAGTAGGTAGCACCGTCGTTGGAGTTATTCGGGTCAATTCGATTATAGGGACATGTGGTCACCAAAGCAATAGTAGGACGCCTTAGCGATAACCCTAATGTCCTAGATCCTTTTTATCCGATGCAACCGTTTCGAGGCAACTGGATCTTTAGACAGGAGGGCGACCTCTAAAACACCCTATACTTGATGACCACCTCGAGGCAACCGAGTGAGGCGTACCCTAGGAGTGGCATGTGCATATGTGTTGTTTCAGTTTAAATTATCTTTGAACATGCATCATTGTGAGCTACGTTTTGATTTTATTTTTTCAGGTAAGTCTTGCATGCATAATTAACAGTTAATAAGTGTGCGGAAAACAAATTGCGGAAGGTAAATCTACGCTATTACAAGGCGTCGGGTATTTACATCGCCAAAAACATAACCCTTTGGAAAATAAAATGCGAGAAAATAAAGAAAGCGATAAAAGTTCCTAATTATCTATTACATTCTCGGAGCAGTTACATCAATATAATCAAAATAATGAATTAAAAATAAATACGCGCGCGAAAGAATTGAATCGGGACGTCCTTAGGGTTTTGACCCTTTTGTTGAGAGATAAAGAATGAAATTTGTCCTTTTTGTAATTAATTAAATATTAAACCTAAAACTAATTAATTAAATAATTAAAAGAAAAAAAGATATTTTTTAGTTTTTTAATGTCTTAATGAAAATAAAAATAAAAGGAAATTAAAAGTCAAGAAAACCCTAATTCTAAATTTATTTTATATTTGTGGAAAAAAAGTCAAAGTTAACCTAATTAATAAAAAGACTAAATTAATTAATTTACATTTATTTACAAAATAATAATTAAAGGTGAAAATAATAAATAATAAACAAATAATATTTACATTTTAATGGTCTGAATTTATTATGAAAATTAATTAACTTAATTAAATAATAATAATATTAATAATAAAAATAATTAGTTAAAAGAAAATAAAAGGAAAAGCAATTAACCAGGGGGGGTGTTGACCCAATAATGGAGGTTTGTGTGGCAATTATGACCCATTAAGCTTCAAGCCTTCGTTGACTTTCTGGATCAAGTGCCTGTTGGTTGACTGAGTGCATGATGGTCACTCATCCTTTGTCATCAGATCTAGGCTTAAGGACACATGGCGCCTGATTGTTTGAGGTGTATGGTGAAGCCTTTCATGAAGCCTGCATGTAATTCTGTATAGAAAAATATGAAACAAATATGGTGTGGACCTGGGAATCGAACCCAGGTCCCAACGCTTGCTGAACACCTTGCCAACCACTCAACCAATTTGCACGCTTTGTAATATGAATAAGAAACAAAGATAATATATAAAAATAATCACATGTGCTGGAAACAACAAAATGCGCGCTATTTTTTTGAATAGCCCAACCACACATTACCACGTCATCATCGTCTTCCCTGAAATTGTAATAAACAAGGTTAGATAGCGGGGGTTTTTAACCCCCACAACCTGCAATCAGAAAAAATAGCGAATAGAGCTATGCTCTATATAAATATTTTGCGACACATCCAATGCGTTCGTCTTGTCCTCACAAGTCTAACCATGAGTCTTATAGGGTTCAATTTTTCCTGGATAATAAAACCCCAAAATCAAAGCTTCGGAACCCTAGAATTTGTTAATGGCATCTTTTGATTTAGGGCTCTATAATCCAATTAACCTGTGCCAAAAGCTTCCTATGGATTCATACAATACAAAACAAACAACAAATCATGTTAATGATGCATAAAATATGAATTATGATTCTGAGGAAACTATGCAAACCGTGGTTCGGTGTAAGGTGATTTCTGGGGCTTTAACGCTCAGTTTTGATTGCAATATGTTCCTTACACCTCCAGCAATGTATTGGAAATAGTATAATGCTTTTAATTGGCTCGGAATGTGGAAAACTGTTTTCAAATTTTCTTGAGTTTTTTGGAATTGGTTATGGCTTTTTGCAGCAGCTTTTCACGTGTGCATGATTAGGTTTAGGTTGTGTACATATAGAGGACTGAATTAGGATAAATCCTTGGGCAAAAGATCCATGAAATTATGATTTGTATATTTGATTTTCAATCATATCTTTTTGCATCTTTTTGATTGAAAAATCTTTCCAAATTGAGAGATCCTTGTCCCCTTGATGTGCACACGAAATCTCCAGCATATATTGGTCATATTTGCTTCATGAAAAGATTGCAAAACCATATCTTGATATTTTCCTACAATTAAATGAATTAAATGAATTAATATTGATTAAAAATTCAATTAATTAATAAAAAATAAGAAAATAATTCAATTTAATCCCAATGGGTCGTGCATAAGCCTTGGACAAAGTTTCAAGAAGAAATTTGAGGCCCATTAGCAAAAATGATGTGTTTTGAGCAAAGTTGACTTTTGCAAATTCACAAAAATTTCCCAACTTCTCCAATGCATATCTTGCTCAATTTTAATCCTATGAACATGTTCTTGGACATTTTGGAAAGGTCTTGAAGTCCTCTAACCAATGCCTTTGGTCCCATGTCATTTGAATTTACCAATCTCAAGTTATGGTCTTTGACTTAAAGTGCATTTTTGTTGACTTTTGAAATTGACCTATAATGTAGAAATTGATAACTTTTTGTGAGAGCATTTCTTGGACTTGGAATGTGAAGATGGGTTGTAGGAAATGTCATCCCCTTAAAAATGAGCATTGGATGGGATTTTTCTGATGAACCATGAAAAAGTTATGCCCTGGTCAAGATACAGTTGACTTTTCTACTGTCTAAAAATAGTAACTTTTGCATCTTTGATGATTTTTGAGCCATGCTTGAGGAATCATGATCAAGACTTGATCAAATGATGATTGTGGGCTCAAAATAAGATGTTGACCAAAAATTTTGACTTTTGACTGTAAAATGATCATTTTGCCCCTGCAGTTGATTGTGAACCAAATAGGGCTTTTGACTGTGCAACTTGCCTCTGTGAGTCTTGAAACTTGACATGTAGATGTTTGACAATGTATATAGGCATATGAGACTTGATTGAGCCATTGAAAACCTCAAATTATTTGAAGGAACCAAAACCCTAATTTTGACTGGCTTATGAGGCATTTGGACTGTGCAATCTTTGAGTAGTCTTGAACCATTTGAAGATGAATCTTGACAAACTTTGAAGAATATGGGAGGGAAAATTTTGGGGTACAACACCTTTCCTTAATTCCTGCATTCAAATCCAGCTTAGGCGCTGCTAAACCTGCTAACTGCCCTACTTTGTGCCTTGAACCATACTTGTTTAAACTTGCTTCAAGAACAAGTCAGCGCCTAGCAAATGATGTTGGTGCCACTTGACCTCTCAAAACTACTAAACGTTTGCCTATAAATTAGACTTTATTGGCAACTGTAAAAGGGTCGAAAATTTGAGAAAGAAAAGCCTTGAACCCTTGTAAAAATTCCAAGAGTCCAAAAACTGCAAACACAAAAATACAAAACCTGTTAGCCTTTGATTCTTGCATTCAAACTCCATTTTTCCTCAAGTGTTTTTTGACCAAAACCACCCATACAGGTTCTGATATACATTCAAAAGCCATCCTAACTTCTGTAGTCAAACTGTAACACACTCTCCATCAGTATCCACCTCAAAGAAGTCATAAATTTGCTCCTTAGTTGTTCCAGAATTTTCCAATCATTCATAGCCCAAGTTGAAAGTTTCCAGCTTGTTGAGCACATGAGGAAGCTGGTCAGAACACCACAAGCGGTCAGAGCCAGACTCCAGCTCACAGAACATTTTCCAGCTACAAGGTAAGCTTCTGCTAACTCTTGTCATATTACTTAAGCATTGTTAGACTTGCATGTTCAAAATATAATGTAGACATCCTGACTCTGATGATGTACATATTCTGAGGTTTCATATATTTGCCTGCCTAAGTAGAGAGAATTTTAGTTCAGAACTTCTTGAAGAAATTAGGACTTAGAATTAGGATTAGCAAATTCATGCTTGCTTCGGATTTATAGTTCTGATATCTCTTGTTTCTGAAACATTATGAAACCTGCCATAACTGTTATATGCATATCTTCTATTTTATTGAGAAATGACTAAGTTGCAGATATTCTGACTAGCATAGAGAGGGAGATGAAGTTCTGTCAGTGGCATCAGAACTTCTGAAATCTTCTTTGTTCCCAATGGATTCAGAACTTCTGACTTTACCTATTTCTGCTAATATGATTTCTGTTTTTGCAGCACGCCAGAGTCAGAACTTCTGATCTCTTTTAGTTCAGCAATGCACTGATTCTATTTTTATTTTTCCTTACCATTTTTGCCATCACTTCTATTTTCACTAATCAAAAACACCAAAAACATTTTTACATTTTTTATGCTTTATTTTATTTCTTAAAACAAAAAGATCAAAAATATTTTCTTAAACAAAACTTATTTCTTTTCTTAAACAAAACACGCATTTCACATTTTCTTGTACATTCTTATCTGTTCAATATGGTTGTAATAGTAACTTAGGACTTGATTTAATTTGCAATCCCCATTTGTGAATTTGTACACCCGATCCCTCTAATGTTTGTATTAACATAGGACTTTTCTTTTCTGCATTTTTATCGCTTTCATGTATTTTAGTAATTAGAGTGTGCATGATGAGATAAAAATAACAAATAGACAATCCATATTCAAGACAAAAGTAAAGCATGAAATTAATGCACTTGCACACAAGAACCCCTAGGGTAAATCCACTTGGTTGCCTTACAAAAATGACCATATTACGCATGTGAGGTATCTTAGCAAAAACACACAAAATACAAGATCATAGTCCCTCGATGACGCTATCAAAAATTGCCTTCCAAAATGATCTTAGTCCCAAAAAGAATGCTAAGATACCTTGCAACATTGCTAATCATGGTTATACGATGAAACGGGCCTATCCCGTTTACATCCAAAGATAGGGTTTCTTACCAAATTAATGGTAAGACAACAATGTCATGGGAAAAGAAAATGAACAAGAAAGACATTTGAGTAGGTAGATTGCTCCTAATTACTTGCTCCATTTCAAAACAAATCACAAAACATCTTACAAACTTGAAAACATTTTCAAAAGATCAACGTCTTTGTATACATTCTTACGAATGAGAATCATTACAAAGATTGCCTAAACAATGGCCTCTTTACAAAATACTTTCAAAAACCACACAAAGCACATTTTCAAACAAAAATCAAGTGATCTATCAAGTAACTAAGAGCCCATGGAAAACCATGGATGTAAAGGGTGCTAATACCTTCCCTTTTCATAATCTATCCCCCGAACTCAAGAAATAATCTCAAAGGTCTTTCCTGTGCTTTTTCACCTTTCCTTTTGGATAAAAGAAAAGTCGGTGGCGAATCTTGCTAACCGCAACATTTGCGATCAAACGCAAAACCTTCAAGTCTGTTCTCCCACCGTCTCACACAACCCATTGGGGATAAGATGTCACAGCTAGGAATTCGGTGTCAAATTGTTTCATCACTTCAGCTTTTATCTTTTCAGACATGTCAGGCCTAATGCAACAGACTTTTTGTTTGACAGGAGGACAATCTTCCTTTGTCGGCAGACGATGAACTACAATGTTGGTATCCAACCTTGGCATATCTTCATACGACCAAGCAAACACTTCCACATAGTCATGCAACATTTGAACCAACTTGATTTTGACACTGCTTTCCAGGTTAGCGCCGATCTTGACCTCTTTCTTGTCTGGCTCAATACCTAGATTAATGACTTCAACTGACTCTTTGTGTGGTTAAATATATTTTTTCCTCTTGTATTAGAAGTCTGGCTAGTTCTCCCGGTATTTCACAATCTTCCTCGCCTTTGTCTTCAACTTGGTTAATTGGATGTTCGAAGTCATAGTCGACAATAGTAGAGTCATTGGAAATGAGATTTAGAGTGAATGAGGAGCTGCAAGAGTGTGTGTGTGTGTGTGTGTGTGTGTGTGTGTGTGTGTGTGTGTGTGTGTGCATGTAAGATACATGGCTATTTTGAAAAACGTATTTGAAGAAAAAGAAAGATAATGAGCACAAAGATTTGAATGCAAAAGTCCAATGATTTATATTGAATGATCATATGATAAGATGAACATAAATAAAACCCTTGACAAATGGACCATAGTGCCCCGGTCCAGGCACATGGCTTAAAAGTCATTGTTTAATATTACAGACAAAATGTTCTTTAATTAATAGAAAATAATAAACAAGTAATTAATCCTCAATGAAGGAGATGGGAATGAAGTCCTTTGCTTGCCAATTGTTAAGCTCCATTGTAGTAGGATATACCCATTCTTCAAACATAACCTCGTCATCAGAATCACCCACAATGTTAACTTCATGACCTCCAATATGGAGAGGGGGCTTCCCTGCACGAGCGCGCCTCACTTATTTATGAGCCTTGATAGTGAAACCCAAACCACATTTGTCAGTTAGAATGGGATCTCGAGGAGTTGCCCCCAAGTATCACAGCTTCCTTCTTCGACTACAGCACGAGCATCTTTGAACAAAACCATATTTGGCACGACCTTAATAGCTTTGGACACATCAAAGGAACATTTGGCAGTAGCAATTATTGGTGGCACAACTTCAAAATCCTGACACGGGGTTTCTATAAATTCACCATCCATCTCCACATATTTGAAAGAGTTGAGGTGGCTTACCATGAACTCCTCCTCACCACAGACATTGACAATTATTCCTTTGATCGGATACTTGAGCTTTTGATGAAGAGTTGACGTTATTGCCTCTGCTCCGTGGATCCAAGGTTGACCCAACAGACAGGAGTAAGTAGGAAGAATATCCATGATGTAGAAAGTAGAGTTAAAAATATGTGAGCCCACCTTGATCGAAAGATCCACCTCTCCATGAACTATCCTTTTGGACCCATCGAAAGCCCTCACAATAATATCACTTCGTTTCAAAACTAGTCCTTCACAGTATAAACGGTCTAAAGCGCCCTTGGGTAGTACATTCAAGGAAGATCAAGTGTCAACTAGAACATGTGCTAAGGTAGTCCCCTTACATTCAACAGAAAACTGCAGAGCTTTGTTATTGTTCTTTCCAAGTGGTGTCAGATCAGCATCTGAGAACCCCAAACCATTGTGGCCCGTCAAGCTTGCCACACAATTTTCAAACTGGTCAGTTATGGTCTCATGAGGGACATGAGCCTTCTTTAAGACCTTGATTAATGCCCGAGCATGAGAATCAAGACAAAGTAGAAAAGATAACATGGAAATCTTGTAAGGGGTTTTCCACAATTGCTCCACAATCTTGAAATCACTCCTTTTTATAATTTTCAAGATCTCATCCATTTCTCGAGCGGAAGGTTCTCCATCAGCAATGTCTTTTGCGGGTATTTCCGTCTCGACAAGCTCAACAACTTTCTCTTTTCCCCTTGTGTCAGTACTTGGCTTAGTAGCGGTGATGCGGACAGGTGCCTTTGTAACAGTTGGTGGTGAAATATTGGGTGAAAAGGTTCTCCCAGTTCTGGTCACCTTACTAGAGCCAGTAATGTTACCAATGTCATCAGTTTTGCTTTCTTCAATCCAAGCATCTTGCTTTATCCCATGGTAAAACACCTCAGCACCATAGTTCCATGGCACTGCTTTGTTGGAAGAGTACGGAATTGGTCAGGGAGCGGTAATTATCAGAGGAGCAGCAGTCGGTTCATTTGAAATCCTGATAGGACCCTTGGAGGAGATCTTAAGAGGCTTGTTTGAGATAGTTATGATGGAGAGGTCTTCAATCTTATTGGTCAAACTTTTGGCAAGCGGAGTCTTCTCAAATAGGATCTCATAGTTATTCATCAGGCGTTGAATGCCTTCCTTCAGCCCTTTGCATCCATTGAGTTGTTTGGCACAACAAACACAGTCCTTCAAACAATCATGGAAAATCCCGGCTTTCAGCAAATTCTTTTTTATAATGGTTAACGGAGTAGTCAAGTCTTTGACGGAGGAAACAAACATGGTATCTTCAACAACATTAACACCCTTGCCATGATTTGGCATAGGAGCGGTGATTACATTCGGAGTTAGAGGAGGATCAAATTCAATGGTCTTGTTGTTTATTAAGTCTTGAATTTTATTCCTCATTGCCCAACATTGTCAGTCTCATGCCCGGGACTATTCGAGTGATATGCATACTTAGCATTAAGATTGTATTTAGGTGAAGAGGTATCTGGATTGGATGGGGGATCACGCAGTGTCACCAAATTAGCCTTTAGCAGGTATTGTAAGGCTTGGGATAATGACATTCCTATCCTTGTGAATTGTCTTCGCGGATTCTCAAACCGTTGATGATTGGCAGATGGTCTTTGAGCAGGAGTTGGGTTGGAAATCCGGACAGCATTAACAGACTGGCAGACATCCTTCTTGGTACGGGCCCTTGCCCCATACACAACATTGATTTCTTTCTTCTCGGTAAAAGGTTTCTTTACGGGATTGGAAGTGGAGGTAGATGCCATGGGAATCTTCCCGCTTTTGATGTTGCTTTCAACCCTTTCATTGGTTAAGATTAGCTCGGTGAAACAGAATGAAGAATAACTATCCAACAAGTTGAAAAATGGACCAGATAAAGTGCCTGTAAACATATCAATGTGATCCCTATCCGTCAAAGGTGGTTGAACCCTACTGGAAAGGTCTCTCCACTTTTGGGCGTACTCTTTGAACCCTTCATTCTTCCCCATTGTCATGTCTTGCAACTTAAGTCTTGTTGGCGCCAAGTCGGCATTATACTGGTATTGGTGGTAGAAAGTGGTGGCTAAGTCTTCCCATGTATGGAACAGGAACCATCCAATTGGTAAAACCACTCTAGTTACGTCCCAGTAAAACTTTCTTGAAAAAAGTGAACCCAGAGTTTCTTATCAGCAGTGTGTGATTGTATCTTGCGCACATAAGAAATCAGGTGAAGTTTTGGACAGGAAACCCTATCGTATTTTGCGAAGACTGGTATCTTGAATTTGTGGGGAATGACAACCCTAGATATTAAACCTAAATCATCAAAATCCAAACCGGGGACGGCTTGGATCTCAACAGCCTTCAACTTGTCTTCTAACTGCTTATACTTAACATCGGCAGGAGGATACTGCTCGTCAAAGTAATCTTCATCATCAGACGCTTGATCATTGAAACACCCAGCCTGGGTACTCCTAGCTTCTCTAATATGATTCTCGTCTTCCTCAGATGAGTCTTCCACTACCGAGATCTGACGGACCGGCTCTTTGAATCTTCTTCCCATGTTGACTAGGGATTTCCTATTTGGTTTCTTTTTTGCTGCTAATAACTCCATCAAATCTTGTGTCCCTTGGCTAGGGTCAGAAGAGTCTCTTGAAACTGAGAGTTTTTTGCTTGTAGGTCTTTCACTATTTTCTCGAGATCCATCTTGCTCAAATAAATAACTGAAAGATAAGGAAGCCTGTCATGGAAAACCTGTTGTGTTATGATGCATGGAAGATATGTATGTAAATGATTTCAAGGATTTATGAAATTTAAACTTGTATAGACAAAGAATGAACAAACGTTAAATTTCATTAATTAGTTCAAAATGATTACAACATGCCTCTTGGGCTTACAAAATAAATCTCTAAGATAAAAAGGTCGAACGCATCCTCTTCGGTGCCAGGTAGGCATTCACGCTTTGCTCTTCATGTAGTTGCTTTGTAAGCTCCAAGACCCTTTTCTCACTAGCGTAGAATTGAGCTTCGAAGGTATCTCGTTCTTCCTTTAGCAGAATCTAACCTTTTTGTAAGTCTTCAAGAGAAGTAGGCATGTCGGGATGGAGGACAGTGTACGGGACATCTCCTTCAACCACAGGTTCCATGATAACTCGTAGGATGAAGGGATAAGGCATCACGAGCTTCTGAGCACGAGCTCGTACCCACATAAGGTAAGGCTCAAGGGGTATGGAATTCTTGTGTCCTAGTGTTTTACTTTCCACTTTGTTTACCATCCTCTAAGCTCGTACGAACCTCTGACAGTAGCCTTGATCGTCGCTCTCGTAGTCGAATACCACTCATTGGATGAGCATATCATGCGGACCATCTCTTCGGGCATAACCAAACTGTCTCAAGGCTAAGAAAGGGTTGTAAGTGATACCTCCCCTAATGTCAAGAAAAGGGACATTAGGGAATTCCCCACAACGGCCGATGATAGTAACGTTCCCCAAGGACCGAGAACACCAATGAATATCCAAATGACTGAGCGTCGTCAACCTATGGGACCACCTCAAACCTTGCTCGTTCTTCAACACAGACCGGGGAAGATGCGAAATAAACCATCTAGCCAAGAGATAAGTGCAATACATGAGGGCCCCTCTCTTCCTCATAGTGTGAGAGTGGAGAGAATGTAGGATATCTCCCAACAAAGTAGGCACCGGATTGCAAGATATGAAGATTTTGACAACATTTACATATATGAGTTGGTCAAGGTTTAGAAACAAAACCATCTCATAGATGAGAAGGGCCAAGATTTCTTCAAAAGCTTGTAAGTCCAAAGAGTTCCAATAATCTTGAGCTTTTTCAAACAAGAACTTGGCTAGGAACCCTTTGACACCACTCCTTGTTTCCCAATTAGTCGTGATATCAGATTGTTGCAAGTGTAGCGCTCGGGCAATCTCTTCAGGTCTTGGATCTCTTTCCGTACCGTTGAAAGTTAGTTGATTGAGAATAGGAATCCTCACGAGTTGAGAGAATTCTTCCGTAGTAGATACAAGCTGATAATCGTGAAAAGTAAAGAAATGACGTAGAGGATCGAAGAACTGTAAAAGCACCTTCATCATATCTTCATCAGTGGTCGAGGTAACCAAGTTTAGGAGGCGACCATATCTTTCGGTGAATGGATAATTCTCAGGGACCCTTGATGCTATCTCTTTGAGTTGAGAAGGAATTCTTACGAGATTGACTTGGATAGTATTTGTTGTACCCCAAAATTTGCCCTCGCGCTTTTCCACAAGAAATCTCGGCTTCAAACATTTCCTGACTTCTCAAACTGACTCAAGAATCGGACAAACGGACTTTTCTTGACAGTCAAGCAAAACTAGGGTTTTTACTGATTTTTAGAGCTCTGAATTGTTTCATACAGTGGGCTTAGGGTTTGATTGATTTTTGGTTCAATTTTGATCAAGCAAGCGTGATTTGACATTTAATCAGGAATTAGGGTTTTATGGGCATGTTCTCAGAAGAATTTAAATTCCACAGCACTTTGCGGTTTGTTTCAAGATTCGAGTTAAAATTCGCGTTATCTTGGTTTAATCAGTAAAAGAGACAGTGGTTTGAATTCAGTACATTTTGATTGGGCCAGTCAGATACAAGATGCAGTTTTGAATTCACAGTGTTTGTGTATTTGATCAGTCTATTTGGATCGATTGCTGCTTTGCTCTGGATGTTGAATAAGACAGACTTTAATTGCAATGTTGTTTTATTTTAGTTATTTATTATTCTGAAATTAAATGATTGAATTTATTTTTCAATTGTTTTAATTCTAAGAATTTTAAATAAATAAATAAACAATAAAGAAATTAGAATTAATTGGATAATTTAAACTTTTATTGATATTTGAATTATTTGTACAAATTGTTGTTTATTACAGACAATAATTTACATTTAATTTAAATATTACATAGAATGAAAAAAACTATCCTATTTTCTAATATTCTTCGTTCTTCATTCCGCTCCGGTATTCCATTTTTCATCTGCAAAAGAAACAAGAAAAGTCAGAAAGCAATTAATAGCAAAGACAGTTAAAATTGCTCATCATTAGGGGCCACTGACTGGGATCAGTTGACCCTCTCTGCAAATCACGGGATTTCTCCCGGTTCACAGAGAGGGAAGATTATTTTATTTCATGAAACACAAATGTCAAATGCATAGTTTCTAAAAATTGCAAGCTGCATAGAATCTCAATGTCCAATTCAAACCATATAGTTCAAATCCAAACTGAAAAGTTCAAATCCAAACTTTCTATCCAAAAGCAAAGGCTACTGTCAAAATGCCCAAAGTTTACTCAAAGAAAGAAATCAAAATAGTACAAGTTGCTATCAAAGCCTACAAGCTGTCAAAAAGGGACTTTTGCCAAGATATCAAGGAAAAGAGCAAAGCACAAAAACTGGATAGAGAGGATGCAGTAATGTATTATGCAAGTAACCTTATCATCATTTCCCATCATAGCCCCTTCAGAAAAGTACAGAACAATAACATTATAAAATTCTTAAACTGTACTTTAAGTGAGAAGAAAACAAAATACACAAGAGCCAAGACTGGGTTCAGCATAGCAGGCAGCAGTCCAGCATAGCAGGACAGAAAAAAAAAAGAAGAAAAAGCCAAAACCTCACTACCAAAAAACTAATACCCTGTCATAAGCCAAAATCTACTGTCCAGAACCACCAAACAAATAACCTGAAAATACAACCTCAAATTTAAAAAAGATTCAAAAGAAACCTGAGATACCAATACCCAAAACCTGCATCAAACACAACTCTGCAATATACACAAACTCAGTTCAGAGGTAAGGGGAGGTTAGAAGAGAAAAAATATACAAACTCAAGCCAAGAACCAGCCTACTGTCATCAAACTTCCTGAACTCTGCCTCAATATAGGCAAAAATATACCAACTCTGCATAACCATACAAAAAAACCAACATCCGGTCATATATCCAAACCAATCCTCGAACCAATATCAAAAACCTAAAACCTTGTCCAAAATCACGATAACCTGCATCACTCTCACAAACCCAAGCCTACAACCCTGTAAAACTGAACATCTCAAGCCACAAAGCCAAGCTCCAACACTGAACATACAACCTGTCATAACCAGAATCACCAGTACCCCATAAACCTGCATCATCCAAACACATACCAGAAATACCAACCTCTCAAGCATAATCAGACAAGCATATAGCCTCTCAAGGAGAGGAAGAGCGAGCAAGCAACTCAAATCGTTCAGAACAACAACTCAAAAGCGTAACTTGACAAAACCTACTCCTAAGCCCTCAGAACAAGCATCATTGGGCAATATATCTTAACAAAGGCATCCAGTCCAAGGCAATAACTGTTCACAATCATTCCAAAGCATTCAGCAATTCAAAGGGACGAGCGAAGAAGAGAAAGATACTCAGACAAGCAAATCTCAAGCAAATACTCAGACATACGCACGCTCAAAGGCAATCAACACACAGTGGCACAGAAGAAGGGATAAAGAAGTGAGGAATTAAAGGTTCTCAGTCTAGCGTCATCATCAAACCCTAAATATATCAAAGGAACGAAAGTACCCGAAGCAAAGCATCTCCCTTCGCCGCTCCGGCCTCCTGAGCGCTACTTCTCCACCTTCCCTCCACCTCCAAATATCAGGTAGTAGAATCTTCGCCTTCTATCTCTTCTCTTTCACCTCATAAAAAACAAAAAAACAAGAACTTAAAACAACATACGCGAATCCAGAAAAGAGATAAAAGCATAAGGCATTAAAACGAACCATGTTTCAAAGGCGCTGAGTTCGCGTTAGGGAGGGAAGAAAAGTGTTGAATAGCGCTGGTGGCCGGAGACAATCTAACGTTCAGGAAGCCTCATCGGAGACGACGAACACAAGCACGCCGCTGTTAACCCTAACCCTTCGTTCTTACTGTCAAAATGCCAAACAATGTGAAACCCTAAATTTTGCCTTTGGATCAAGCTTGGGCCTGACCCGGTCTCACTTCCCCAAAGCCCAAGTTAACACTTAACCTTTTTTTTTCAAGCACTAACCCTTTCTTTCTTTTATTCCCTAAACAAATACTTACTTCCTTTTTCATAAAACACTAACCATTCTTTTTATTTCATAAAAGCAATATTTTTCATTCCTTGAAAAAATACTAACTTAATTAAAATGCTTTTTTTTTTCTTATTATCATAAGGTTAAGACATTTTTAGATAAGTTATTTGTACATAACAATAGCAAAATACTTTTTATACCAATTAACTTGAAAATATTTTTTACATATTGAAACATATTTGTACATATTATACATTTTTCATACATAATTAAAATTGGAACTTTTTAATTAACATTCTTTTCTTTTTTGTACATAATAATTCAATACATTCATTTTCTCTAAATATTAAACTCACAAACATTCGACTAAAATACTCTCCAATTAAAACTTAACATTTTAATCAAAAACACTTCATTTTTTCTTTTGTACATAATTAAACATACAAAAATCAAAGATTCATTTAAAACATGTATCTAGGTCAAAACCCTAATACGACTCGATTTCACATTTCGCACTTGTACATAATTACACATACACAATACAATATACATCACACTTGTACACTTACACAAATACATTCACATTGCCCTACACACATTTTATCTTATATTTGTATATTCGATATTTACATTTGATTGCGACATTCGATTTGGTTGTAACTTATTGGATATTATAAGTCTCATCCCCTTGTACATTTATACCCCCACTCCCTGATACTATTTTGTAATAGCGTAGATTTACATCCCGCAATTTACAGTTTTCAATTATGCCATGGTTAGACCTAGGGTTTGTATGTACATAAAATCAAACGCTAGATAACCTAATACAAGACAAATACATGTAATCAATACACAATCACACTTGCACCCCCTAGGGTAATCTCACATGTTGCCTTCCAAAATGGGCCATGCTTGCACGTCGAGTATCTTTGGCAAAACAAATCAAATGATCATAAGTCTCAAAGTGTTGCCTAAACGGAATGATCATAGTCCCTTCAAAGCGAATTGCCAAAGACACTTGGCATCATTGCATTCATGGTCCATACGATGACCCGCGCCCGTCCCGAATAAACTTCCTAAACGCAAGATTGTCTACCAATTTCAATGGTAGCACAAAACTGTTAAAAGGGGTTAAAACATGACAAAAACCTTTAAGTACAATAGGGTAGACGAAAACTCTTAGTTACTTGAGATCAAACTTGCAAAAACACTCGCCTTCTTTTCAAAAACCACAATCCACAACACTTTCAAACAAACTCTCAAAAACATTTGAAAACATCTTTTCGAAAAGATTCACACTTTTGTAAAACACTCAAACACGAGTCAAATACATTAGTTGCCTAAGACAAGGCATCTTTTTCCAAAACATTTTCAAAAAGCACCCACACACACACCATTTTCAAAGCAATCGAAAAACAAGGCAAGTGATCTAAAAAACCAAGTAACTAAGAGCCCATGGATAACCATGGATGAAAAGGGTGCTAATACCTTCCCTTTTCATAATCTACCCCCCGAACCCACGAAATATCTCAAAAGGTTTTTGCTGTGCTTTTTTAACCTTTCCTTTAGGATAAAATAAAAAGTCGGTGGCGACTCTTGCTCAACCGCACAAGTGCGAATACGAACGCAAAACACTAGTCAGTTCTCCCACCGTATCACAGAACTGGCGACTCTGCTGGGGATATGATTTTTTAAAGTGGGGTTACCTTAGGGTTTAGATCACCTTTACTTTCAATTGATTGCTTTGTTTGCTTTACATTTATGGGCTTTGTATCGGAGTTCTATAGATCCTAACCCGGATCTGGGGAAACCCTTTTTAGGTAGCATAATCTGTGAGGGACCTGTCCGGCGTATACCGACATGGGTGAAGCAGTGGCTACGTTGGTGTGGCGTCTTGGTCTGTACCGATATCCCTCGTGTTCAGACGGGGAGAATATGGGTCTTCCAAGGAGTCATTAAGCACCAACCGACCTTAGAACCCTAAATTGACCAACTTGGCCATTAGAACAGTAGCAGTATGCTACACTCATTGAGGCTAAACTCTCGAGATGGTTCCGGCCGCGAGAAAAGGTTGCGATGTTGGAGTTATGACCGATTGAGGGTAGCCAATGATATGAGATCCTCTAGAACCCGGTTACTTTTGATAGGACAGGTTTTAACCAACAAACTGAAAGAGGGTAGTACCTGAACCTCATGCAAGCCTAAACCTAAGGCCTTGTGTGCTTTGTGTGAATATTGTTTGCCTGTATATACACTCACTTGTTTGTGCCTACATGTACATAACATCATGACATCATACCATAGCATTTTAGCATTTTCAATAACCATTTCAAGGATCTCGAGGGTTCTTTTGATGCAGGGTTACGTTGAACCAGACATCTATCAAGGGGCCAGAGGTCTCTCCTCTAACCAATCCAAACAAAGATCGAGAACAACAACTTGAATCAGTGGCTATGACCCACTCGACATGGTGAGCTTGATTCTCGTGGAAGGACGTCCACCGACGCAGAGATCTCCCATCCAAGAGCAGAGTTCAACCTCTAAAATTTTCTTGTGTTTACCCCAAGAGATTCTTGAAAGCATGCATCCACATATCATGCATTTCATTTTGACAATCTTTCATTTTTCAGGTTTCCTTACTCTCCTGCTGTTTATTTCAGCGAGAGATGGCTCTAGAACGGTCTGTCAAAGACATCCAAGACCAGACTGCTCAGCTGCAAGAGATGTTCCTGAACTTGTCTCTGTGGCAAGAAGAGATGAAAGCTCTCCTCACCAACGGCTTGGGGAATTCCAACAATGCCAGGAGTGATCAGATTGCGGAGCTGCAGTTTGATCTGACAACACTGAGGACTCAAATGATGGGATATTTGGTGGGCCAGATGGCTCTCATCCAAGACCTATCTCAAAGACAAGAGGAACTCAGAGTTCTTGTCCGCCAACTACTTCCAAACAGCCAACTGGGGCAAGCATCTGAGGTCGAAGAGCAAGTCACCGCTCAGCCTCCCTCAACTCAAGAAGACAAGGGGAAAGCTCCTCTGCTAGCTTCAGGGTCACAAACCCATCAACAACCTCGCCAGCGTCAATGGGGCAATCGGCGTAAACAAGAAAAGTCGGGAAGACAGTTTACGGAGACTGAAATACCATCATTCTTCATACTGAAGCGCCTGTTGGAGGGCAATTTGCTCACCGTAAAGGACCCTCCTCAGAAGCTCAATATCTCCTCTCCTCGTTTTAATCCCGACGAATTCTGTGTTTACCACTCCTGCAGCCCGGGGCACAGTACTAACGACTGTTGGGCCTTGAAGAACAAGATTCAAGATCTAATTGACATTGGGATGCTGGAATTCATGCCAGACGGCAAGATGAAGATCTTCCATTAAAGGGTTCTCCGCTTGAAGTGACGAGGCTCGAAGCTGAAAGACTTTTGCTTCTTTTTGAATTTTCAAAGTTGTAATTTCTTTTACTGTCAAACAATTATCTGTTGATGTTAAACTCTGTTTTCATTAATGCATTGCATATGTTTGTCTTGAATTCATCCATTCGTTTCACTACTTTTATGCTTTTCTTTATGATATTTGACTCTTGATAAAAAGCTGCAAGCCTTTAGAGGGAGGATGACGAAACAATACCGTGATCTTATACAGTATGCTTTTGAACAGACCTTGCTGATGATGTACAGGCATTTCTTTCAATTCCCAAACACTGGAGTTATAAGGAAGTTAATCCCTAGTCAACCCCTTCGAGCCAAAGAAGTAGGAGTTTTCTGTTCTAAACAATCAAAACCTTTGATAAAAACCTGGGGCAGGGTAGTATCTCAGTTAATTCAAAAGAAAACGCGCATTGAAGTCGCAAACTCTCAGTTCGTAATACAACGAACGACGTCGAAAAAGAAAGCATTCCTTCGGAATCAAAAGACAAGGGTGGTTCCCTATCGCATAGACAGTCAATCTCTCAAAAGAGAAAAGCCCATCAAGCCAGAACCTATAAAGGAGGCTTAAGAAAGCTAGGGCATCCCGCTGACAGTAATCCCGAAAACGGTAACCGTCAGGCAAAAGTTAGGGATAACAAATCAAAATCAAAATAGTGAGGTCATTACAAAATCCTCAACAACATGAAAAGTGTTGAAAAAGAAAAAAAGGAGATGATGACTATCTCCCAAAAATTCAAACTGGTGAACCATTGCCCAAAAGTCGTTCCAAACTCAAAACAGAGTGCGACGCACAATTAACTGAGCTTAGGTTGGAGAACATCACGAAGAGCGGGTGGGTACAAATATACTTTGAGCCTTTATCCTTTGGTTCTTAAACCGTGAACCAGGCCGCGTTACAACCCTTCAAAAGTCCTAATTGAAGCATGGGTTAGTTCGAAAGCATACTGTTACAAAAGGTATCCTGACTCCTGTAGGGCTTTGCTCTAAATCTTGTGTTAACTTGTCTTGTGAAACGTTTTCTGCTAAAAATGCATTTTTCAAAACTTCGAGACAAACATAAACTTTGCATTATTCGAATATCACTGTCTGCATTTGACCCCTTTTATTTGACAGCGAAGAAATTCATGCAGCGAATGTTCGGAGGAACGAAAACTCTCTCAGTAAGTCTAAATCACTTCAAGAGGATAAAACTTCCATCAAATCTCCTATCAACAAGAGGCATGACATGTCATAATTCAATTATCCTGGGGCAGTCCAGTCAAGGTCCAACAGATCTTTCAAAGTTCAATTATCCTGGGGCAGTCCAGTCAAGGTCCAACAGATCTTTCAAAGTTCAATTAACCTGGGGCAGTCCAGTCAAGATTTCAAGAAATCTCTCAATATGCAGGGTAATCTGATTCAAGACTCCTTCTTCACCACTTGGGGCATTCGAATGTCAAAAGTGTTCAATAAATCAACTACAACATTTCCAGATTCGACTCCTGTATCCGGCCAGGGCATATCTGTTGATCACATTTCCAGACTCGATTCCTGTATCTAGCCAGGGCATGTCTGAAGAGTTTGAAGATTCGATTCCTGTATCCTGCCAGGGCATATCTATCAACTATCACCTTTCCAGATTCGACTCCTGTATCCAGCAGGGCATATCTGAAGAATTCCAGATCAACACCTGCAGCAACCCAGGAAACATCTATGAACGACCGATCGTAGACCGACACCTGTAATAAGCCAGGAATTTATCTACATCACCACTTGGGGCATTCGAATGTCAAAAGTGTTCAAAACCCGATGCAGTTTTACACAAGCTCATCATCAGGGAGCCCTACACCGGTTCCCCTTCAAGACTTCTGAAAACAGTTCATGGATTCATCCCAACAACGGATGTTAATCTATCAACTTGTTCAGATGCAACCTTTGAATTCAGTTTATGGACGCTTCCCAACAACGGATGCGGTTCTATTGCTGATTCAACTTCAAGATTTCTGAAAACAGTTTACGGATTCTTCCCAACAACGGACGCCAATCTACCGACTTGTTCAGATTCTTATCAAGACTTCTGAAAACAGTTCATGGATTCATCCCAACAACGGATGTTAATCTATCAACTTGTTCAGATGCAACCTTTGAATTCAGTTTACGGACGCTTCCCAACAACGGATGTTGTTCTATTGCTGATTCCTCTTCAAGACTTCTGAAACAGTTTACGGATTCTTCCCAACAACGGACGCCAATCTACCGACTTGTTCAGATTCTTATCAAGACTTCTGAAAACAGTTCATGGATTCATCCCAACAACGGATGTTAATCTATCAACTTGTTCAGATGCAACCTTTGAATTCAGTTTACGGACGCTTCCCAACAACGGATGTTGTTCTATTGCTGATTCCTCTTCAAGACTTCTGAAACAGTTTACGGATTCTTCCCAACAACGGACGCCAATCTACCGACTTGTTCAGATTCTTATCAAGACTTCTGAAAACAGTTCATGGATTCATCCCAACAACGGATGTTAATCTATCAACTTGTTCAGATGCAACCTTTGAATTCAGTTTACGGACGCTTCCCAACAACGGATGTTGTTCTATTGCTGATTCCTCTTCAAGACTTCTGAAACAGTTTACGGATTCTTCCCAACAACGGACGCCAATCTACCGACTTGTTCAGATTCTTATCAAGACTTCTGAAAACAGTTCATGGATTCATCCCAACAACGGATGTTAATCTATCAACTTGTTCAGATGCAACCTTTGAATTCAGTTTACGGACGCTTCCCAACAACGGATGTTGTTCTATTGCTGATTCCTCTTCAAGACTTCTGAAACAGTTTACGGATTCTTCCCAACAACGGACGCCAATCTACCGACTTGTTCAGATTCTTATCAAGACTTCTGAAACAGTTCATGGATTCATCCCAACAACGGATGTTAATCTATCAACTTGTTCAGATGCAACCTTTGAATTTAGTTTACGGACGCTTCCCAACAACGGATGTTGTTCTATTGCTGATTCAACCTCAAGATTTCTGAAAACAGTTCACGGTTTCTCCAAGTAAACGGATGTTAACCTATCGCTTGTTCAGATTCTTCTCAAAGCTAACCACCACAGAAGACCGCGCTCGCCAAAATTCTCCCTATCCCCAGCGGAGTTCCTTCAATCCCCAGCGGAGTCAGATTTTCAAACCTTCTCCCCACAGAGTTTTAAGGAAGCAATTTTTGAGTTCCCCAGTGAAGCCTCCAGAGTTATCTCCCATCAAACCGAAGATTCTCAATCTGGTCTCCCCGGCATGAGTCTACTAGTTAGAACTCCCCAGTAGAGGTCATCAGGAATTCTCTTCCCCAGTGACAGCCAAGGATTTATTTTCCCCGGCAGCAGTCAAGATGCTTTTATCTCCAGCCATCTCGGATTCATGTATCCTCGGCAGGATTAGCTCATCAGCTTACATGCGCATCCATCACATTCATAAATATTGTTGTCACATACATTGCATCATGCATCATAACATTGCATACAACTAACCCTTTGCCTTTTCAGGTAAGATCAGTCGACAGACACAGATCATCTCCTGAGATTCATCCAAAAATAGTTCAGATGTGACCCGGACACGGCAACGTTTTGATACTTATTCCAGATTCATTCAGACGCATCAGCAGAAACCCTACACCGGTTCCTCAAGACTTCTGAAAATAGTTTACGGATTCTTCCCTACAACGGATGTCAATCTACCAACTGATTCAGACTCTTCTCAACTTTTGAAGACAGTTTACGGATTCTTCCCTACAACGGATGGCAATCTACCAACTGATTCAGACTCTTCTCAATTTTTGAAAATAAGTTACGGACGCTTCCCAACAACGGATGCTGCTCCATTGCTTATTCAATCCCAGATGGTTTACAGATTCTCCAGACATGAACGTCAATTTGTTGCCTGTTCCGACCCCAATTCAGAGATGTTCCAGAACATGGTTGCCCTTCTGATACTCGTCCACTCACCATTGACGTACAGTTCAACATCACCATATGGCATCTATAAGCCCATCCTCCTACCAGCAGTCGCCGAATGGCATCTGCAAGCCCATTCCCAGATGGCATCTCTAAGCCCATCCCCCGACAAAATTCTCTCGCACCAGATGGCATCTTTAAGCCCATCACCAAATGGCATCTTTAAGCCCATTCACCTCCACCGTCACATCGACGAGCGCAAATTTTCTGGGCACATTAGTGTCCAATCTCCTTTTACCTTCAAGTCGCGAAAGGCAAACTTGCCAATCTAACTATTCAGGTCAAAGAAGATTGAACAGGGGCAACTGTTGTACCCCAAAATTTGCCCTCGCGCTTTTCCACAAGAAATCTCGGCTTCAAACATTTCCTGACTTCTCAAACTGACTCAAGAATCGGACAAACGGACTTTTCTTGACAGTCAAGCAAAACTAGGGTTTTTACTGATTTTTAGAGCTCTGAATTGTTTCATACAGTGGGCTTAGGGTTTGATTGATTTTTGGTTCAATTTTGATCAAGCAAGCGTGATTTGACATTTAATCAGGAATTAGGGTTTTATGGGCATGTTCTCAGAAGAATTTAAATTCCACAGCACTTTGCGGTTTGTTTCAAGATTCGAGTTAAAATTCGCGTTATCTTGGTTTAATCAGTAAAAGAGACAGTGGTTTGAATTCAGTACATTTTGATTGGGCCAGTCAGATACAAGATGCAGTTTTGAATTCACAGTGTTTGTGTATTTGATCAGTCTATTTGGATCGATTGCTGCTTTGCTCTGGATGTTGAATAAGACAGACTTTAATTGCAATGTTGTTTTATTTTAGTTATTTATTATTCTGAAATTAAATGATTGAATTTATTTTTCAATTGTTTTAATTCTAAGAATTTTAAATAAATAAATAAACAATAAAGAAATTAGAATTAATTGGATAATTTAAACTTTTATTGATATTTGAATTATTTGTACAAATTGTTGTTTATTACAGACAATAATTTACATTTAATTTAAATATTACATAGAATGAAAAAAACTATCCTATTTTCTAATATTCTTCGTTCTTCATTCCGCTCCGGTATTCCATTTTTCATCTGCAAAAGAAACAAGAAAAGTCAGAAAGCAATTAATAGCAAAGACAGTTAAAATTGCTCATCATTAGGGGCCACTGACTGGGATCAGTTGACCCTCTCTGCAAATCACGGGATTTCTCCCGGTTCACAGAGAGGGAAGATTATTTTATTTCATGAAACACAAATGTCAAATGCATAGTTTCTAAAAATTGCAAGCTGCATAGAATCTCAATGTCCAATTCAAACCATATAGTTCAAATCCAAACTGAAAAGTTCAAATCCAAACTTTCTATCCAAAAGCAAAGGCTACTGTCAAAATGCCCAAAGTTTACTCAAAGAAAGAAATCAAAATAGTACAAGTTGCTATCAAAGCCTACAAGCTGTCAAAAAGGGACTTTTGCCAAGATATCAAGGAAAAGAGCAAAGCACAAAAACTGGATAGAGAGGATGCAGTAATGTATTATGCAAGTAACCTTATCATCATTTCCCATCATAGCCCCTTCAGAAAAGTACAGAACAATAACATTATAAAATTCTTAAACTGTACTTTAAGTGAGAAGAAAACAAAATACACAAGAGCCAAGACTGGGTTCAGCATAGCAGGCAGCAGTCCAGCATAGC
Organism: Vicia faba; assembly: GCA_948472305.1. Taxonomy (NCBI): domain Eukaryota; kingdom Viridiplantae; phylum Streptophyta; class Magnoliopsida; order Fabales; family Fabaceae; genus Vicia; species Vicia faba. The sequence continues at coordinate 159,999 of CATIWC010002005.1, read as the reverse complement.
AGGACAGAAAAAAAAAAAGAAGAAAAAGCCAAAACCTCACTACCAAAAAACTAATACCCTGTCATAAGCCAAAATCTACTGTCCAGAACCACCAAACAAATAACCTGAAAATACAACCTCAAATTTAAAAAAGATTCAAAAGAAACCTGAGATACCAATACCCAAAACCTGCATCAAACACAACTCTGCAATATACACAAACTCAGTTCAGAGGTAAGGGGAGGTTAGAAGAGAAAAAATATACAAACTCAAGCCAAGAACCAGCCTACTGTCATCAAACTTCCTGAACTCTGCCTCAATATAGGCAAAAATATACCAACTCTGCATAACCATACAAAAAAACCAACATCCGGTCATATATCCAAACCAATCCTCGAACCAATATCAAAAACCTAAAACCTTGTCCAAAATCACGATAACCTGCATCACTCTCACAAACCCAAGCCTACAACCCTGTAAAACTGAACATCTCAAGCCACAAAGCCAAGCTCCAACACTGAACATACAACCTGTCATAACCAGAATCACCAGTACCCCATAAACCTGCATCATCCAAACACATACCAGAAATACCAACCTCTCAAGCATAATCAGACAAGCATATAGCCTCTCAAGGAGAGGAAGAGAGAGCAAGCAACTCAAATCGTTCAGAACAACAACTCAAAAGCGTAACTTGACAAAACCTACTCCTAAGCCCTCAGAACAAGCATCATTGGGCAATATATCTTAACAAAGGCATCCAGTCCAAGGCAATAACTGTTCACAATCATTCCAAAGCATTCAGCAATTCAAAGGGACGAGCGAAGAAGAGAAAGATACTCAGACAAGCAAATCTCAAGCAAATACTCAGACATACGCACGCTCAAAGGCAATCAACACACAGTGGCACAGAAGAAGGGATAAAGAAGTGAGGAATTAAAGGTTCTCAGTCTAGCGTCATCATCAAACCCTAAATATATCAAAGGAACGAAAGTACCCGAAGCAAAGCATCTCCCTTCGCCGCTCCGGCCTCCTGAGCGCTACTTCTCCACCTTCCCTCCACCTCCAAATATCAGGTAGTAGAATCTTCGCCTTCTATCTCTTCTCTTTCACCTCATAAAAAACAAAAAAACAAGAACTTAAAACAACATACGCGAATCCAGAAAAGAGATAAAAGCATAAGGCATTAAAACGAACCATGTTTCAAAGGCGCTGAGTTCGCGTTAGGGAGGGAAGAAAAGTGTTGAATAGCGCTGGTGGCCGGAGACAATCTAACGTTCAGGAAGCCTCATCGGAGACGACGAACACAAGCACGCCGTTGTTAACCCTAACCCTTCGTTCTTACTGTCAAAATGCCAAACAATGTGAAACCCTAAATTTTGCCTTTGGATCAAGCTTGGGCCTGACCCGGTCTCACTTCCCCAAAGCCCAAGTTAACACTTAACCTTTTTTTTTCAAGCACTAACCCTTTCTTTCTTTTATTCCCTAAACAAATACTTACTTCCTTTTTCATAAAACACTAACCATTCTTTTTATTTCATAAAAGCAATATTTTTCATTCCTTGAAAAAATACTAACTTAATTAAAATGCTTTTTTTTTTCTTATTATCATAAGGTTAAGACATTTTTAGATAAGTTATTTGTACATAACAATAGCAAAATACTTTTTATACCAATTAACTTGAAAATATTTTTTACATATTGAAACATATTTGTACATATTATACATTTTTCATACATAATTAAAATTGGAACTTTTTAATTAACATTCTTTTCTTTTTTGTACATAATAATTCAATACATTCATTTTCTCTAAATATTAAACTCACAAACATTCGACTAAAATACTCTCCAATTAAAACTTAACATTTTAATCAAAAACAATTCATTTTTTCTTTTGTACATAATTAAACATACAAAAATCAAAGATTCATTTAAAACATGTATCTAGGTCAAAACCCTAATACGACTCGATTTCACATTTCGCACTTGTACATAATTACACATACACAATACAATATACATCACACTTGTACACTTACACAAATACATTCACATTGCCCTACACACATTTTATCTTATATTTGTATATTCGATATTTACATTTGATTGCGACATTCGATTTGGTTGTAACTTATTGGATATTATAAGTCTCATCCCCTTGTACATTTATACCCCCACTCCCTGATACTATTTTGTAATAGCGTAGATTTACATCCCGCAATTTACAGTTTTCAATTATGCCATGGTTAGACCTAGGGTTTGTATGTACATAAAATCAAACGCTAGATAACCTAATACAAGACAAATACATGTAATCAATACACAATCACACTTGCACCCCCTAGGGTAATCTCACATGTTGCCTTCCAAAATGGGCCATGCTTGCACGTCGAGTATCTTTGGCAAAACAAATCAAATGATCATAAGTCTCAAAGTGTTGCCTAAACGGAATGATCATAGTCCCTTCAAAGCGAATTGCCAAAGACACTTGGCATCATTGCATTCATGGTCCATACGATGACCCGCGCCCGTCCCGAATAAACTTCCTAAACGCAAGATTGTCTACCAATTTCAATGGTAGCACAAAACTGTTAAAAGGGGTTAAAACATGACAAAAACCTTTAAGTACAATAGGGTAGACGAAAACTCTTAGTTACTTGAGATCAAACTTGCAAAAACACTCGCCTTCTTTTCAAAAACCACAATCCACAACACTTTCAAACAAACTCTCAAAAACATTTGAAAACATCTTTTCGAAAAGATTCACACTTTTGTAAAACACTCAAACACGAGTCAAATACATTAGTTGCCTAAGACAAGGCATCTTTTTCCAAAACATTTTCAAAAAGCACCCACACACACACCATTTTCAAAGCAATCGAAAAACAAGGCAAGTGATCTAAAAAACCAAGTAACTAAGAGCCCATGGATAACCATGGATGAAAAGGGTGCTAATACCTTCCCTTTTCATAATCTACCCCCCGAACCCACGAAATATCTCAAAAGGTTTTTGCTGTGCTTTTTTAACCTTTCCTTTAGGATAAAATAAAAAGTCGGTGGCGACTCTTGCTCAACCGCACAAGTGCGAATACGAACGCAAAACACTAGTCAGTTCTCCCACCGTATCACAGTATTCCTGCGGATAGAAGCCATGTCCTAGAAAACAGAACAAAGATAAATCCCAATAATCCTTGAAATGGTTAGTGAGAATGCTTATGATGTTATGATGTTTATGATGTTATGTACAAGTAAGTATATACACACAAGGCAAACAAGTCCTTAGATTTAGGCTTGCATGGAGTCTTATAGGTAAGTACCCTCTTGAAGTTTAGTTGGCTCAAACCTATCCTAGAAATAGTAACCAGGTTCTAAGGGATCTCAATATCACTGATCTTTCTCGTCGGGCATTGTTTCAGCGCAAGCCTCTTTCATGGCGACCGAAATATCCCGAGAAGTCCGATCTCAATGAGCGTAGTATCGAGTATCAACCAAATTCAGACTGCACCAAATCCGGCTATCTCACTACTTCCTAATGGCCAAGTTGGTCAAGTAAAGGTTCTAAAGTCAGCTAGTGCTTCAGGACACCACACAGTGGCCCCGTATTCTCCTTGACTACTCAAGGGCTACCGGTATCCACAAATGTGTCACACTAACGTAGCTATTTCTTAGATAATGTCGGTATACCATGCACAGTTTCCGCAATGTATTGCTACTTACCTATAAGGTAACCCAAATTCGGATAGAGGATCAAAGCAAACTCAAACAAGGAACCAAAATGTAAAGTAAGCAAGTCAGACAATGAAAGCAAGTAAAGGTGATCTAGCCCTAAGGTAACCCCATTTTTAAGTTATTCCCCAGCAGAGTCACCAGTTCTGTAATACGGTGGAAGAACTGAATTGGGATGTTTTGCATTTTATAGCAATTGTTGCAGTTAGCAAGAATCACCACCAACTTTTCTTTTATCCAATAAGGAAAGGCTGAAAAGAACAGGAAAGACCTTTGAGATTATTTCTTGAGTTCGGGGGGTAGATTATGAAAAGGGAATGTGTTAGCAGCCTTTTCATCCATAGTTATCTATGGGCTCTTAGTTGCTTGGTAGATCACTTGATTTGTTTGAAAATGTGCTTTGTGGTGGTTTTGAAAGTATTTTTGAAAAGGCACCTTCGTTTAGGCAAACTTTGTAATGGTTCTCATTCGTAAGAACGTATACAAAGTATTGGACTTTTGAAATTATTTCATATTTTGAAAGTGTTTGGTGTGTGTTTGTTTTTGTTTTGAAAGTGAGTAAGGATGTTTGTTTTGAAAGTGAGCAAGCAACTAAGAACGTTTCTACCTACTCAATAGTCTTTTGTTCATTTCTCCTTTCCTTTGATATTGCTATCTCACCATTGATTGGTAAGAAGCCTTATCTTTGGATGTAAAGGGACGGGTGTGGGTCATCGTATAGTCATGATAGCAATGTTGTGAGATATCTTAGCATTTCTCTTGAGGGACTAAGATCATTGGTAAAGCAACATTCGTAGCGTCATCGAGGGACTATGATCTTCTATTTTTTATTGTTTTTGCTAAGATATCCCACATGTGTAACATGACCATTTTAGTAAGGCAACAAGTGGAATTACCCTAAGGGTGCATGTGTGAATAGTGTGTATAATTTGCATGCATTTAATCTTTGATTAGGGTTATCTACTTGTTGATTTTATCTTTTCATACAAACCCTAATTACTAGTTGTTGTACCCCAAAATTTTCCCTCCCATATTCCTCAAGACATGTCAAGAATGATTTTCAAATTGCTCAAAATGGCTCAAGGGTTGTACAGTCAAATCACCTCCTAAGGCAGTCAATTCAAAATTAGGGTTTTGGTTTTTTCAAGGAATTTGGGGTTTTCAATGGTTCAATCAAGTCTCATAGGCCTATATACATTCTCAAGCACCTACATGCCAAGTTTCAAGACTCACAGTGCCAGTTTGCACAGTCAAAAGCTCCATTTGATCTACAGTCAACTGCAAGGGCAAAATGGTCATTTTGCAGTCAAAAGTCAGATTTTTGTCAACATTCTCATTTTGAAGGATAATTCATCATTTTATCAAGGGTTGATCATGATTCATCAAGGATTGCTCAAAATTCATCAAGATTCAAAAGTTGCTAAATTAGGGTTTTGTAGGAAAAGTCAACTCAACTTTGACCAAGCATAACTTCCTCATACTTTATGAGAAATAACCCATCCAAAGCTCATTTTGAATAGGATGCAATTTCCTACAATCCATCTTCACACCCCAAGATCAGAAAATGCACTCACAAGAAGTTACAAATTTGGACATTATAGGTCTGTTTTGAAAGTCAACAAAAACACCTTTTGTGCCAAAGATTATAACTTGATAATGGAAGATCAAAATAAGATGAGGTCAAAAGTGTTGATTATAGGACATCTCAAGGTTTCTAAAAAGTCCAAGTACACCTCCAAAAGTTCAAAATTGAAGAAGTTATGCATTGTTGAAGTTGGGCATTTTTCCAAAATTGCCAAAAGTCAACTATCCTCAAAACTCCAATTTTTGACAAAAGGGCCCACTTTTTTCCATTTGATTTAGTCTTATCATGCCACACACGTGTCCCATACTTAATTTCAGGATCAAACATTTATTTTGCTATTTTATTTAATTTTTATTGATTTAATTCATTTTAAATCTATATTAATTCAAATAAAATCCAAAAATCAATGAAATAGTATCTTTGTGATTTGTACAGCTTTCATATATCATATGACACCTAATCAAATTCGTGTCTTGGCTTTTTGTGCACAAAATCTCAGATTTGATTCAATTTTGGAAAGGTTAACAATGGTGGTCAATTAAATATTCAATCTTCAATGCACATGGATATTGGCCCAACTCTTGACCTAAAATCATTGCCTTATACATAAGCAAGCGACACAAACCTAATTCACGACCTAAGAATTGCTAAAATGGCCAGACCATAAACTGAAAAAGCTTGGAAAAGAGAGAGATCGAATTCTTGGTTAGAGCTTGCTTCAATCAAAAATATCAACGTGGTGTTCTTGCTTGCAATCTCCTGAAGCCATAGCAACCAGAACCGGACCTTAAGACCCCCTGAATAGCGCTGTAAGTCCTCGCGAACTGGCCTCTGAACATGGAATCCCAACTGCCAGTTCTTGCACTTTTTCTTCAAAACATTGGCATATTCATGTTTATTGTTTGATTTATAACATGACTGCAATATTCAATTTTGTTTTTATGCCCTGTATCGTGATGCCCGATTCTAGGGTTCATATGCTTGCTTTTTAGGCATTCTTCATACAGGAAAAATCAAGATGAATAATTGGTACAGGGATACTCAGGAGGGAGAGACGAAGCCAGCCTTGGTCTTAGAATCGATTTTCATAGCCTAGGGTGGATTTTGGGAATAAGCCACGGATTTTGATGCGGAATCAAATTCGCAGAAAAAAAAATACAGGGTTTGGGGAAGAAGACGACCACACGTCGCCCTCCCATTGGCATATTTGAAAAGCGCGCGTTTTATTTTTTATTTACAGCATTTTAATTGTTTTGATATATAATAGTTTCTGCTTATTATAATAACAAAGGAACGGCGCAGTTGAGTTGGCAAGCAGGTTGAAGCATTATCCCTTGGGACCTGGGTTCGAATCCCAGGTCCCCCATATATTTGTTACAATTTTTATCCAGGTGATTGCATGTGATTCAGCAGGCGTAGCATATCATGGATCTCCAATTTCCAAGCGCCAGATGGCCAGTAAATCAAATCTAATGGCCAAAGCTGAGTCCTCACCATAGTCTCCAGTCAACGCACACGCATGGAATGGCCACAGTCAAAGCAGGCTTGAGCGTTTTTGGGCCACCAATTGCCAGTCATACATCCTGATTTGGGCTTAAACCCCCCCCCCCCCCCCCCCCCCAATGGGTTAATTTCTTTTCTTCTTTTATTTCCCTTTATTTAATTATTTAATTATTTTAAAAATAACCTAATAATTTATTTTTTCCTCATAAAAAATCAGAAAATACAAAAACATTATTTTTATTAAATTCATCACTTTTCTTATTTTTTGTAAATAAATAATTTAATTGATTTAGTTTTTTTATTAGGCATAATTTTAACATTTTTTGCAACAAAATAAAATTAATGTAGAATTAGGGTTTTTAATAACTTTTAACCATTTTTAATTTATTTCCTAAAAGATAAAAAACTCAAAAAAAAATTTCTTTTAATTAATTAATTCCATTTTTTAATTTAGACTTAATTCTTAAATTCAAAAATAACAAAAATATGTTTTATTTGGCAAAAAGGGTCAAAACCCTAAAAACTCTCCGATTCAATTTCTCTCGTGCGTATGATTATTTTCTGATTATTGTTTGATCCATATAATTGTAATTGCTCCGAGGATGTAATAGTTTTGGACTTAGGACTTTTTACCGCTTTTACTTTCCGCATTTACTTTTTCAAGGGTTTGTTTTTGGCGATGTAAATACCTGACGCCTTGTAATAACTTAGTTTTATTTTCTGCAACTACTAAATGCTAGACGTATGCTAACTAGGCTATGCATGACAAGATCTATCTTAATTTAAAATCAACTGTAGCTCACCATAACATGTACAAAGATAACATAACTGAAACCTGACACACTTGCACATGCCACTCCTAGAGTACGCCTCACTTGGTTGCCTCGACGTGGTCATTGAGTATAGGAAGTTTTAGAGGTCGCCCTCCTGTCTAAAGATCAAAGTTGCCTCGAAACAGTTGCCTCGATAAAAAATGATCTAAGACATTAGGGTTACTGCTAACGCGTCCTAACATTGCTTTAGTGACCATATGTCCCTTAATCGAATTGACCCAAAAACTCCAACGACGGTGCTACCTATTTCTCAATAGTGGGATAGCATTGTCTAAAGGACATTTACACAGCTTAATTCCTTTTGAGTAGGTAGAGGTTCTTGGGTACTTGCTCTTTCAAAACAAAATAAACTTTTCGCATTTACACTTTTCAAACAAAGTTTTCAAACAACACTTCATACACTCTTGAGGACAGACACAAGAGTTAAATCGAAGTTTTCAAACAAAACTCTTTTTTCAAAACCCACGAACACAAGAAAAGCAAAACTTTTGAAAACACAGTGAGCAAGTACCTAAGAGCCCGTGGATAACCACGGATAGAAAGGGTGCTAACACCTTCCCTTTCTATAATCTACCTCCCGAACCCGAGAAACATCTCAAAAAGGAATTTTTCTGTGCTTTTGTCCTTTCCTTGTTGGATAAAATAAAAGACGGTGGCGACTCTTGCTTACTGCGACATTTTGCGAAACGTAAACGCGAACCAGCATTCCAAAACAGTCAGTTCTATTTCCACCGATCACACTAGCATTTATATGAAAGCAATAAATTGCGGAAAGTAAAATTACTATGCTATTACATCATTAGGGGGATGGGGTATACAAATTTACAAATGGGGATTGCAAGGAATTAAACCTAATTATCTATTACAACCATATTGAATAATGTACAAGAAATAAATAAATATAAGGTGCAAGGATATAAATGGAAAAGAAAATGGATTTTTGTTTGGTTTTTGAAGAAATGGTTTAGTTTTGACCTAATTAACTAAAAGAAATAATTAACTAAATTAAGAAAGTTAAACATAAATTAATTAAGAAAAATTAAATTAGAAAGCATTTTTAGGGCTTTTTTAGAAAAGGTTTTAAGTTTAATAAAAATAGTATGGAAATTAATTAGTTAAAATAAACTTAAATTCTAAGTTAATTTTATGTAAAAAGAAAATAATTAAACCTAAATCTGATTATTAATTTATTAAGAAAAAGAATTAAATTTGTTTAAGAAAATATTTTTTGTCTTTTTATTTTTTAAAGAAAAAAATATATACATGAATATAAATATATTAGATATATAAATAAATAAACTATTTTTTTTATTAATAAAAATAATAATAATAATAATAATAATAATAATAATAATAATAATAATAATAATAATAATAATAATAATAATAATAATAAATAAAAATAAAATAAAATAAAATATGAAAATAAAAGTCAGGGAGGTTTGAAATGGAATTTGGGAGTTTGTTAGAAAAAAACAGTTTTGAAACCTGGCCCATTAATATTTTTTGTAATGAGAAAAATAAACAAAATAAAAAAAGGTTCGCCCTGTGTGTGATAAGTAAACAGGGGGTGTGGTGCAGTAAAAAGGGAAGGTCCAATAGGGGATGGCCCAGGGCGCTGGTTGTGCAAAAAAAAAGGAGAAAAATGTTGAAAAATATAACAAAAGGCAGCACTGGGACTTGAACCCATGACCTTGACCATAAACACACGCTTCCTTTACCACTGGGGTGGTTGTACATCCGTTAACTTAACTGAAATCATAAATATATAATACAAAACAAGTTCTAGAAATGAACTTCATCTTCAACCTCCAGCCATGGTTCCTGTAATTCACTCATTTCTCATCCATTCACAAAACTTCCAACATCAAACTTGTTAGAAATTTCACCATGATTCTGAATATGTAAATAACTTAAACTAATTCTCAAAGATGAGAAAGAATTTCTAAAAGTACCCAATTCTGACCTAACTTTTATCAGAGATTCAAACCTAAAATTCTCTAAGCTCAGGCAATATAAATGAAAACTATGGACATATACAGCTTTAGGGCAATGATATCTATATTTTATCTTCACAAATCAGAATCAAATGATGCTTGTATAAAGAGATAGAAGTTCAGGAAAAAAATACCTCAAAACTGAAAATCGTGAAATGAGTTTGATCTGTTTTCAAGGAGTTGTGATGATCAGGTTAGCTTCCTTAAGTTCCCAAAAAGCTAATGCAATGCCTAGCTTGAGCTATAGATGGCTGGAATGGTCTGGAGAAGTCAAATTGCAGACTATGTTTTTTGGTTATGGAGGTTGATGAAAATGGTGTTACAGTTCCAGAACAAGGACAGGGATGGACTATATTTGAGGTATAGAATCTTTGCAAATGAATTTGAGGGAAAACACACGAGGGAAATGAGAGATACAAGTTCAAGGTCAGAACTGTGTATCAATGGTGTTTTTGAGCAATTTCTGGTTTGTGAGTGTTTGAGAGAGTTTCAGGGTCTTAGCATTCATGTGTTAGCTTGCAAATAGTGTCTCTATTTATAAGAAAAAGGTTTTGTATGTTACAACAAGTCAGAATTTGAATTTACATGTTTAAGCTCAACATGTGATTTTCTTGACAAAAGAAGTTTCCATGCTTTTGTACTTGCTATTATAGAGTGGTTGAACTTTAAACAAGCTTGCTTATGACTTTGCGGATGGAGTGTACTTAAAGAGAACAAATTAGGAGCTCAAGAAGCTGAATTTATGCATAAAGCTTGCTTTACAAGAATGGATATGTTACTTTCTCCCTAAAATGGCAAAATGCTTTGGACAATGCTTGAATCAATTGGACAATTGATCAATCAGTTATGTGAACATTAAATTAAGGAGTGACAAACAAGTTTGAGGCCTGAAAAGTGAGGATTATGCAGCATGGCTACGGATTTGGTTCATGTTCATCACAAAATATGCCTTGTAAATCAAGTTTGAAATCCTAACTTCTTGCCTCCGATTCTCTTAGCTCAAGTATGATCTCAATGAGTTCTTGGACATTTTGGAAAGCTTGTAACAACCTATACAACCTTTATGTTGGACTTTTTGAAGATTCATCTTGGAACTAGGTGAAAAGTTGACATGAAGTTGGTACCAAAAGTCTGCCTAACTAGGGCAAAATTTCACTAAGTGTTTTAAGTTCAGGAGCATGTCTTCATAAATTCATAACTTGAAATCCAAGAATTTATAGAAAAAGTTCTTCCCTACAATTTTTTAGATCTCATTGAGATCTACAACTTTTATGTTGGAAGTTTCCCTTGAATCATCTTGCATCATGGTGGAAATTTGGCACAAAGTTGTGAAAGAATGTGAACTTTCCAACACTTAGAAAAAATTCTAAGTCTTGGAAATTTGACTTTTCAAAAATGAATTTTGACTTTTCTATTTCTTGATGAACAATTTTCATATTTTGATATGTCTTGATGAATTGTAATCTTTGAAACTTGATTTTGATCAAAAAGTCAACGTTTGACTTTTCAGTGTATAGTTGACTTTTCATCAGTTGACTGAAATTCAACTATCAATCAATTGATCTTGAGAAATGTTTTGAGCCATTCCATTAGGTAAAAATGATGTATTTGAATACTTGATATCATGTCTTAACCCAATAAGTCACTTCCTTGGTCAAAAGTCAAGAACTGAGTCTTCTCAATCAAAACCCTAATTTTGACCATTTTTCCCTTTTGATGTTCTGATCAAATTTCTTGAGGAATTATGATCCAAACTTGGTCAATTGACATATATGAGTTCTTAATGTTTATATGGATCAAAAATTATAAAGTTTGACTGCCAATTGACCATAATTGACTTTTTCCCCAATACAGTTGATTTTAGGTCAACTGATCAATTGACTGAGCAAAAATGTGATCCAAGACTTGAAACTTGACATGAGCAATCTTGAGGGTTCCTAATGATCCATGAAATTCATATGGAGCCTTTAAAGTCCAATTATCCTTGTACAAACTCAAACCCTAATTTTCAGTTGTCAGTGCTTGAGGTGTCTTGAGCTGATCAAACCATGTGTAGTCTTGAATCAATGAAGATCTTATGAGAGATTTCTTGAGAAATGAGAGGGCAAATTTTGGGGTACAACAAACATCTACATAAAAAACAGCAAAAAAGTGAATATCATGCATGATAATAATTGAATAGTCAACTTATATATAATATATGTAAACATTTTGTGATATATATACCTTATCCCATGAATCAACAATGCCGGCAAGGACAATGTTTAACATGTTTTAGATGACATAATACCCACACTCGTAATCCCCTGGTTGTTTCCTTGTCTACAAATTTAAGCAATAATTACATGAATATAACCACACATGAATTTAAATGAAAGAAAAAAGTAATAGGACCACTTACCTTAGGCAAGAGCCATGAGGGCTTTCTTTTAACATTGTGCATGATATTCACTTGATGCGTAACATTGTACGTTGAACATGAATTAAACATATTATGTGATAAACTAATCAACAATGTCAAAGAAAATATTCATTTAAAGTTTCATATAAACATATACTTACCAATTAATAATATCTTTCATTTTCCTTTCGAGTTTATAATGTAAAGAACACAATGTAGTTATTGTATTCGTCCTAAATAATATGATAATCAATTGACAATGACCACTGAATAAATACGAGCATATATATAATTAGTATTTGCTAAAAACAAACTAAATATAAAATAGATAAACATCAATTACACAATTACTTACTCATTGAGAAATAGTGCTAAGTAACATTCTTTTTCTCCCTCATTTATTCATTTTTTCACGAACTCTTCAATGTCTTTTGGATCATTATATACCCATCGAATACAAAATGGATCCAAGATTCTATAAATACTCGATTTATTTAACTCTATACAAACACAGTAAATGTACCTAAATGGTTAAAGAAAACTAAAAAATTAAGGGAGGAAATACAAAAAATGATAATGTTCTATAATGACATGCATGTTCAATTATATAATTACATGCACCAAACTTATAATATCCCTACGTCCAACCTCTTATATCCAACGAGAAAACCCCATACATCATCAGGATTATAATAGAAGAACTCTACAGATGAACAATGTTCTAGCTCAAGAGTTTATGTTTCATTCATCACTGTGACGCTTAAGTATAACATGGTGATTTCATTTGCGGTAGGATCCATTAACTCATTGCAGTTATCTGGAGGGAGGAGGGACTGAACAATTACTTCCTTTGGTGCTAGCACTATATACAACACTTTTACTTGGAAAATGATCATCATCACCATCAACATAATGTTGATCTTTATTTGTACGTTGTTCGTTGTTTCCACTTATTCTCTACATCATAATACTTAATTAGAATATAAAATAAAATAAGCAGAATATATATCATAAGTTTTTGATAAAACACTAGCATCTCAAATAAAGCATATACCGAATATAACTCTTCTAATTTTTCTAACTTTTCCATATCTTTCTTCTATCTTTCCTTCTCCTATTCTAACATCCTCCTTTGTTCATCTAAATGCTTCTGAAAATTCTAAAAAATTTCTATTTGTGCATTAAATTCTAGGATTTCGGTGCTTTTTCTTGATGAACCAAAGCATAACCTCGTGTTGACACCTTCTCCAACACCACAGACACGCCCACCATGCTCATCTGTTCTAATAGCTTCTACTAGTATATCATGTTGTGGGTCTGGAACAAATGTGTCTTCACGGGCCGCCTCAACCAACTTATACTATACAACATGAACAACTTACATATATTGTTACAAAAGAATTTAAATAACAAATAACATAAGCAAAATAAATCATACTTACAATTTTCTCAGCAACTACTCTTAAAGCATTTGAGGCGTACTCTCCATTTGGTCTTAATCAAGCACTATTCCACTTTTCATGTCTTGAAGATGGATATGGGATACGATCATCTCTCGTTTCTTGTTTTTTTTCAAGTATGATTATTTTCTCAAGTTTTCTGTAACCCCCACGAGACAATCTATGGGTGAATATTTTTTTTGCCTTGTTTTGTATTCCTATTTCGCTTTTAACCCGTTATTCACATAGTGAAAATATATATATGATTAGTATCTATAAGCATAAAATTATCAGATAAATAAGACTAGTACTAACCTTGAATTTCTCAGAACGACAATCATTTGCAAAAAATTTCCATTGCTTCTTCAATATAAAACTATATCTTATCCATGGACGAGAAAGACTGATCTTAGGCTTCCTAATGTAGTCAAGCGTGAGTCGTAACTTAAAGCCCCTCCAACAAGTACCGGCATAAGCAATTCACTTTTTTTCAACTTTGAGTCATCGGTAAACTCAAAATTCAACTATATTTAAACCAATAAGTATGAATTAGAAGCTAGCTAGAAAGTGATATCGAATAGATGAAAATTAAAATTATTATCTTAACGTATGTCCATATGCTATCTTTGATAGCACTTGGCACTTATTTCGAATCATCTATCAATATGCTGACTATGCTACATTCATGGAACACAATATAACTCTTAAAAGTCGAGTAACGTTCACAATCAAATACTCTGTAGAACAAATCAAACGCGATCAAAAAAATTTCACATGAGTTGCAGAATTTTGTTAATTGGGGCATCATTATAACACCTTTTTGTGATCTTTTCATTTGAGTATCATTTTTACAAGTATTATTTGTACAAGAATAATTTGTATGAGTTTCTTCGCTAGTAGATAAAGAATTCGACAATGTCAACATCTATGTTCAAAAAAACTAACAACAACAACAACAAAAACAACAAAAACAAAAACAACAACAACATAAACAATAACAAGATAATTATAATAAACGTAAACTTCATAAACAACAACAACATCAAGAACATAAACAAAAAACACAACATAAACAACAACATAAACAACCTCTTTTATTAACAACAACAACAACATTAACAATAATGGCCAATAAAGTTTATTGTAGATGCACAGGGAAAATGTTTTACATACCGTAAACGTGATGACTAAGTAAAGAAAAATATTGTGTTAGTGTTTTCTTCCTTCTTGAAAATGACGATGGTATTGGTGATGTCTTCCTTCCCAACAGTGACAATGATGTTCGTGTTGTCTTCCTCCTCGATGTCGATGATCGTGTTGGTGTAGTCAACCTCCTCGACATCGATGATGATGGCGAAAATGACTAGCAAAGAGTGACATTATCAAAGTATTGAATGAAAAATGAGGAACGATGGTGTTATGGTTGAAATTATGTTTCGTTTCACAATATTGAAGGCTAGAGTTGTTTCGTCTTTTTTCTTGTTTAAATGGAAAAATGAAAACTGAAGAGACAAGCTAGCTAGAAGTGTATAATATTTATAAATATACCACCACGGTCAAAACTGTAAACCATGATGATATATTATTTGCATGATGAAATTTCATAAAGAAGCACCAATGTTTATCCATTTAAAAATTTTAAATGAAAAAACAAAATATCACAACGGTTGAACTAACCAATCGTAGTGTTATTCCTTTTATTTTTTATTTAAAAATAAATAATAAATAAAAAGTTTTCCTTAACGTTAAAGGAATAAAATACTTACGAACCCATGAAATCTTGATTATATCACCACGGTCAGCTCAATAACCGTTATTATATCCTAACAATTTTTTATTAAAAAAAACGTTAGTGCCTGAGTTTAGAGATGTAACCACGGTATTTGGAAGAACCGTGTGACTTTGGAATTTGTTGTATGTGTGTTTTGTAGTAGTGTTGGTTCCCCCTTAATTATTTTGCTTTTGCAAAAAGTGTCATCATTTCCTTGATATTCATATTTGACATCCCCTCTGTAAAAGAAAAAAAACAGATCAATAACATATCTACGTTAATAGAACGGTGGATAAAATGTAAAGGGCGATAACATGCCCTTAAAAATTAATGCCTCGTACCCACGAAACTCTGAAGACTAACCATATTGTCTTCATAATCCAAAACGTCCTGAACCATCATTAGTCCAAAAGAGAAAAAAGTCTTAACCACTTCCCTCTCCAATTCGCTCAGCCAGTCAGGCTCGAACCCTCTATTAGTAACAGGACCTTGCATCCAACAAAGAGGGAAGCACCTTGAGTTATCATAATTATAGAGGAATCTAGGGAAACTTTCGTTTCCCTTCACCCGAAAGAACTTGTATTTATTATTCTTGAAATTAGAAGAGTGCACTTGGGACAGGGCTCGCCCTGATAAACCAGACAGTGAGATCCAACTCTTCTTCCTCGCGCCTTTTCTCTCATAAAAATGAAAGAAAACCCCCAGGGTTGGTTCCATACCCAAGGCGCCGTAAATAATGTCAAACGATCTAAGGATCCCCCAGTTGTTCAGTTGAAGTTGTGTAGGGGCGACATTCAAAGTTATTTGTAAGTCAACCTCAAAATCGGTAAATGGAATCCCCACCCGAGGGTACCCAACATATACTTATAACAATAGAAATATTCTTGAGGAGATCTTGGAGGGCGATAAGTGTAAATATTCTCTTCCATGATACAAGGCTCAAATATTACATCGCTCTCTTTGCCGGTGCTGGAAATATATTGAATGTCCTTAATCTTTCTATATATTCCATGTTTTAACACATGAGTCGTTCACCCAAACCGATAGATTGAAATCGAAACGAGAAAGCTCCATGGTGATCTCGATCGAACCTGAAGAATAATACACCAAGTTAGTGTTACAAAATAAATCGCGATAGACAAAATCACCATAAACCTCCTTATTTATAAACCCCCAATCAACTTT
This sequence comes from Vicia faba, assembly GCA_948472305.1. Taxonomy (NCBI): domain Eukaryota; kingdom Viridiplantae; phylum Streptophyta; class Magnoliopsida; order Fabales; family Fabaceae; genus Vicia; species Vicia faba. Next base: position 143,577 of record CATIWC010002005.1, on the reverse strand, counting down.
GACCGCCCTATAGCTAAACATGCGAACATACTGCTCTACGAGTTTACGACTTTTGGGGGAACTTGATGGAGCAACCACATTACGTTTTTCATCACACTCATGGATAACGTCCATCTTTAAAAAAATTAAAATGAAAAAATGTGAGAGGAGAAGGAAAGGTTACCTGGGTACGCACGAAGAACTGAAGAACAAAAAAAAAGATGGAGAGGCCTTTGAATCTCTTGAAAAGTAAAATGCAGTAAAAGAAATAAAGGAAAACAAAGATAATGCAAAAAGTTTTATGTGAAATCAGCGTTGGCAGGAAACGTGTTACGATCCTACTGGACGGGTTGTTTCTCAAAAGACGTTACGGTAAACTCGTTAATAGGATAACTTTCTAGAACCCATAAAGGAGGAAACCACCATTTCCAGGCATTCAAAAGGCAATTTGACTTAAGAACTTCGCCCCTCCACGCCTTGCGGTTGGGGCATATGTACTTTTAGAACTCATAAAGGAGAAAATATCCCTTTCCAAACGCTTAAAAGGCGACTTGACTCAAGCGCTTCACCCATTTATGCCTCATGTTTTGGGGACTATGTACTTCCAAAACCATAAAAGGGGAAATCCTCTTTTCCATACGTTCAAAAAGCAACATGACTTATGCTCTTCACCCTTCCATGCCTCACGCTTGGGGGGCTATATACTTTCAAATAAAATAATCAGGGTCTAGTTAAGAAGGATAAGTCACATCAAGGCGAGTCTTCCTATACCTTTTCTAAATCTGGGACCTCGGTTAAGGTCGCCCAAACCAAAGACACTTCAGTAGGGTCACCTATCTGAACCTCTAAGGGCGCCTAGCCAGTATGCCAAGACTTGGTTACATCAGATAAACACCCTTAAAGATCAGTATTAACGCATTTAACGGTAATAATGGGTTGCATGAGCAGTAGGGAACATGATAATAAATTGCAATCATGGCCTTAAACGCTGAGAGAAATTCCTTAATTAGCAAGCAGTATATATAGAACCTCCTTCTCAAGGAGGAAGGGAAGCAATCCATAAACGTGAAACACTTAACTTCACTGTGACTTCTCCCGACCCGCATCGGGGAAGTTAACAATATTGTTCTGCATGAATAAACTACTTATCGAATAATATACTAGTTTAAAAGAGAAAAACATTCTCTTGTTCTTTTTCCTCATCTTTTTACCTTACCTTTCCAAACTACTATTAATCCACTCACCCAAAAATAAAATCTTTCTTTCAAATTCAGAACCTTCAACAATGGTGTAATACAGTGGGAGAACTAACTTAGGTGTTTTACGTTTTATTGCAATTATTGCAGATAGTAAGAGTCGTCACCGACTTTTCTTTTATCCAATAAAGGAAAGGTGAAAAGAGCAGGAAAGACCTTTTGAGAATTTTCTTGAGTTCGGGGGGTAGGTTATGAAAAGGGAAGGTGTTAGCACCCTTTTCATCCATAGTTATCTACGGGCTCTTAGTTGCTAGCTCACTTTGAAATGCTTTTGTGAATGCGTTTGTGTTTATTTTGACAGTATTTGTGAAAAGTGCCTTTATTTAGGCGAACTTTGTAATGATTCTCGTCTCTATAAGAATGTATACAAAGTGTTGAATTTTGAAAATATTTCATGAAAAGTGTCGATGTGTTTGAAAGACCTTTTATTTGAAATGTTCGTGAGAAAGCAACTATGAATGTTCTACCTACTCAAAAAGTCTTTGTTCTTTTCCTCCTCCTTTAGATAATATTATCTTACCATTAGTTGGTAAGAAACGTTATCATTGGATGTGAAGGTACAGGCGTGGGTCATTGTACAGTCATAGAAAGCAACATTGTAGGATACTTTAGCAGTTTGTCGTAAGGGTCTAAGATCGTTTACTGAACGCAACGTCAAAGGATCATCGAGAGACTACGATCTTGTAATCGAGGGTCTTTACTAAAGTATCTCATGTTCGAGGGACATGATTGTTTTTATCCCAGGCAACAAGTGTGGGTTAACCCTAGAGGTGCAAGTGTGCAAAGTGTTTTGATTTCATGTATTTTTGTCTTGAATTAAGGTTGTGTACTTGTTGGTTTTAAGTCTTGTCATACAAACCCTAATTACTAGCAATAATATGGAAAGCGATAAATTGCGGAATTTAAAGTTCTACGCTATTACACATTTTGGGATGGGGATACAAATTTACAAATGGATATATAAAGCAATAAAGTTCTAATTATTATTATAACCTAATTGAATAATACATTATAATAAAATGTACAAGAATATAAAGATGATATAAAAGAAAAATGTTTTTCATGAGTTTTGGTAGAAAAGGTTTAACCTAATTAATTAAAAAATAAATAAATAAGTTAATTAGTTAAATTCCTAAGTTCTAAGTTAATTGAATTAAAAGAGAACATTAGAATAAAAAAAATAAAAAAACTCTTAAGAGAGAAAATATTTTTAGGATTTTTGTTTAAGGGAAATGAAATAAAGTAAAAATAATAAACATTAGTCTAAGTATTTAATAAGAATATATTTTGGATTAAAATAATAATAATAATGAAAATAAAGATAAAACAAATAAAAATAATAAAAGAAAAGAAAAGAAAGTAAAATAAAAATATAAAAAAAATTGGGCCAGGGGGGTTTGAATGTGAAAAGAGTATTAGAAAGTAAAAAACAGTTTTTGTATGGTTTAGGTCCAAACTGATTTTTGTATAATCAGAAGAAAAAAATAAAAAAATGTTATGTTGGGCAGCGTATTGTTTAGCAATCAGGGGGTAAGGGTGAGAAAAAAAGATCGGGCCCATTGCTGAAGAGCCCAAGCGTGCTGCAAACAAAAAATAAAACAAACGAAAATATGAAAAATGCAAAAGGTCTCGTTGGGGCTTGAACCCAGGATCTTCTACATAAATTCCTTACGCGCGCACTTGCTGCTATTGGGGTGGCCTGTACATCCAGTATAGAAACAAGTTGTAATAAATATAAGATAAAACAAGTCAATGATTGTATTTCATCTTCTTCCTCGTGCCAGCCATAACTCTGTAACTTTCTTAACTCTCAACCATTTCAGAAATTATAAACATCAAACTTATTAGAAATTTCACCACGATTCCAAACATGTAAATAACTTAAGCAATGGATCAAAGATGAGCACAAATTTTAAATGGTACCAAATTTAACCTAACTTTTTCAGAAAGTTCAGGCTCAAAATTCTCACTACTCATGAAACATAAATGAATTCTAAGGACATGGTTAGTTTCAGGGCTATGATGTCTACATTTTATCTTTTAAAATGGAAGCCAAATGATGCTTGTATGAAGAGTTAGAATTTCAGAAAACTCACCTTGCAGATAGAGACCATATTTTGAGTTTGAGCAACCCTCAAAGTGTTATGATGTTCATAATAGCTTCATTAACCCTCCAGATAGCTAATGCAATGCTTAGTTTGTACTGAGGATGGCTGAATCATGCCTGAGTCCAGTTGCAAAACTCTTTTTTTGAGTTTGGAAGGTGATGAAGATGGAGTTACAGTTGTGGAACAAGGATAGGGATGTACTATATTTGATGTATGGAAGATTTAAAATTGGTTTAGAGAGGAAACACACGAGGGAAATGTGAGTTTGAGGTTCTTGGGCATAAATGACAAGTTATGGAGGTTGAAGTGCAATTCTGAGTTTTAGAGAGTTTGAGGGAGTTTTCAGGCTTCTAACTTCGTGTCATGGATTGCAAAATGCATCTCTATTTATAGAGAAAAGATTAGAATTAGTGAGAATATCAATTTTGAATTTTTTAAGTTTTTGGCTTGTTTTGAAAAATACAAAGATTTTGTTGCTTCCTGATGAAGAAAGTGAGTGATTCAAGGGATTTTCCATGCTTTTACTGACTTCTTGAGATTTCTTTTGATATTGAGATTGTATAGGATCTGATTAGGAGTAAATCATAATTTTAAGCAAAGAGTTGTTAGCATAAAGCTTGCTTTACCAAAATGGTAAAGTGACTTTATGCAAATTATCCAAAAATGGGATCAAGACTTGGACAATGCTTCTAATATTTGTGTAATACATTTAGAACTTGTGTAAATTTCTGATCATGGTGAGATTTAGAAGTCAAATGGCCTAAAAATTGGGATTATGTAGAATATTTTTGAGATTTTGCTATGAGTTCACCACAAAAATGGTTTATAATTCAAGAATGATGCCCAACTTCTTCTCTTCGATTCTCTTGGCTCAAAAATAATCTCTTTAAGTTCTTGGACATTTGGAAAGATTGAAATGTCCCCTACAACTTTCATGTTTTCCATTTTTTCTAAATCAAATTGGAGATAAATGAAAATTGGCCAAGAAGTTAGGGCAAAATCCTGACCAAATTGATCAAAATTTTCACTAAGTATTTTTTAGAAAAAGTTCATGACTTCATGCATTTGTGAATCAAAATTCAAGCACTTATAGGACTTGATCAGAAAATCAAATTTGTAGATCTCATCAAGATCTACAACTTTCATGTTGAAAGTTTTCTTTGAATCATCTTGCATCTTAGTGAAAAAATGGCATGAAGTAATGAAATCATCATGTACAAAACACTTAGAAAAATTTCTAAGTCTTGAAAAGTTTGACTTTTCAAATTGATTTTTGACTTTCTTGATTTCTTGATGATCAAGCTTCACATTTTTTAATGTCTTGATGAATTTTGATCTTTGAGACTCAAATTTGACCAAAAAAGTCAAAGTTTGACTTTTGGTGTATCAGTTGACTTTTCATCAGTTGATCCAAAATTCAATTATAAATACATTGATCTTGATAGATGATTTAAGCCATGTAATTAGGTCAATATGTTGTATTTGAATCCTTGATATTTTGTTTCAAACCATTGGATCATGTATTAGGTCAAAAATCAATGATCAATCAATTACAATCAAAATTCTAATCTTGATCATTTTACCCTTTTGGTGAATTAAGTGCTTTTCTTGATGAATTGTGATCAACACTTGATAAATGGATAAATATGACTTTAAAATGCATATGGGTACCAAAATTCATGAATTTTTACTGTAGGTTAACCATAATTGACTTTTTAATCAATACAGCTGATTTCCAGTCATCTGATCAATAGACTGAGCAAAATTGTGATCTAAGACTTGAAACTTGGCATGAGTATTCTTGGAGACCCATAATGAATCATGAAAATATTTTGAGTCATTATAATTCCAATTTTCCTTGTGAAAATCAAAACCCTAATTTGGGGTTCCAGTGTTTAAGAGGTGATTTGACCTAGTCAATACTTGTGCAATCTTGAGCTATTGAAGATCTTTGTGAGAAGTGTCTTGAGAAAAGAGAGGGAACATTTTGGGGTACAACAAATGGAATCTCTATCAATGGCATCTCTCAATCTCTAACACAAACCACTTCAATCCTCTTTTCTTCTTTCCTCTTCAAACCCTTCTTCTCTTCTCACTCTAAACTTTCTAGGGTTCAAATAGCCCAGATGAAAGATCTAGCAAATAAAGTTTCAGATGTAGGTTTCGCTTCAGATCTAGCAAATAAATTTTAAGTTTGTTTAGGTTTTGCTTCAGATCTAGAAAATAAAGTTTAAGTTTTTCTATAGGTTTTGCTTCAAATCTAGCAAATAAAGTTTAAGTTTTTCTAGGTTTTTCTAGTATTTCAGATGCCCATTTTCTTGTTCATAAAGAAAATTGCAAATGAAATTTGTGTACCTGTTAATCAGCAACGTTATATATTTAGAAGAAAATTCTTGAAGAATGAAAACCTTCTTTTTGAGTATCGTATCCTTCAATTTGTAGAAGGCTGAACACCTTCTTTCTTGCATCAACTAGAATTTCATGTTTGATTAAATAGGTTTGTACTATATTGTTTGCATCTAATACTTTTTCTATATATTAAGTTTTTTGTTTTTTTCATAAAGATGTTGGTGATAATATTTTTCTTTGGTTTTGCATAAGAAACGTCATTTATTGTTGTATTATGATTTCAGGTTATTGGGAAAGTTTTGAATTCTATTGCCAATGGGGGCTAGAGCATAATTAATGTTCCTAATTCCACACAAAATTCTTCAATTAGTTTTATTTTTTGGTTGAAAAAATATGGCTTATTTCCATTTGTGTGATTTATTGGATTATAGTTTGCACATATAATTTTCTTATACAAGAATCAATTATCCCTCTAAATTAAATTCACAACCATGTATGGTTTTAATTTGTGTTTAGATTATCCTTGAAAGTGAATGGTAATATGTGTTTTCTTATACATCAAAGTTAAAGTTGTTAAACAAAGGCGTCTTATCTAGAGGGGGTGAATAGATAACCAAGCCAAAATTATAAATAAAAATTTTGGTTTTAAAAGTATGTGAAAATAGTGCACACAGAAGGTTTTGATATAGATCAAAAATGTCATCTATACGAACCTAGCTACTGGAAGTCAGATATACAAAATAAAGTGTTTTATGGAATGAAAAACACAATAATGAATTTATAAACTTAAATCAAGTAACATAATATTAATCGTTTATAGCAAGTTACTAGTAAAGTTGTTTCCAATGGTAACTAGCAAAAATAACAAACAAAATAATTTGTCGAACACTTAGTGTGCGATCGAATTTTCAGAATTTTCCTTTGACTTGTGTTAATATAAAAAAGAACTTATAATCAAAATTGATTATAAGAAAATCACCACCCAATTCAAAACAAAAACAATCACAGAAAAATCCTTATGAGTCGATCGTTCAATCAATGCTATTTGACATATTGATTAATGAAAAATAAAGCAATTAAAGTAATAAGAAATAGAGATATAAGGATTTGTTTAGGAAGTTTTCCAATCTTCCTCGCTATGGCTATGTCTCTCCTCAATTCCAATTTTAGAATTAGGATAATTTATTACTATGCAAAAAGTCGTCACAAGAGAAGTGTTCCAAGAGCAACCCTACAAACCCTAACCGTTTGTTGTTGATTCAACCCCTTCTCTTCTTTTGATCTTGACCAAGTCCAATGCACAATAGCTAACAATTGATTAATTGAATCTTACTACTCCTTTGCATTCTTTATCTCAAAAGCTTTCACGCATGATCAATTGTACCTATTTCACATAAGACACTTTAATTCGATTTTCTGTTATCGCGCTACTTCTTTTGCATTCTTTATCTCCAAAGGTTTTTCACTAGGCCACAATCCTCTCTTGAATGTCTTGCACGAAAACTCCCAAATCTATCAACGATTTTGGAGGACAAACCTGTGGTTTTTCTAGATGAAACCTCATGCAAGTCGCAACCCAATATTCTCGGCTACACAAGAACCTAATTGGACGTTATCAAACCTCGCCAAGATGGCACCCCAACAAAAGATGATTATATATAATTTATTAGTGTGTATGCATAGGTTAGAGGTTGAAGGTGAAGAAAAAATGTAGTATTTGTTTATAGTTTTATCACGTTGAAATGATACATGAATGATGTATTTATAGTTGTGGAAGTTTAGATGCAAAGAGGTAATTTTTCGGAACTAAAAAGAATTGAAAAATTGACCCAATCAAACAGTATAAACCGACCTAAAATTCCTATGTGCCGAAACATAAGTAAAAAATTACCTGTATGTGCCGACCTGAAAAGGAAATATGCCAGCCTATGCATGGCAGTAGCATTTTGCTTTAAAACTGTAGTATATATGCCAGCCTGAAAATCGTACGTGTCGGCACATAAAATAGCATGACTGAAAGTTACAGTATGTGTCGGCCTGTATGGATGCATGTGTCGGACTATGACCTCCAGAGGCTCCAGGCTTCAAAATTGAGTTGTATGTGCCGGCACATGCAAGAAAAAATTATGCAAAAACTTGTTTTTCAAGAGTTTGGTCAATTTCAAAATGGTTTTTAATGATTCCTAAGACCTATAATAAAAAGGAGTGCCACAAGACATAGAGATATCATCTAATATACATAAATGCTAAGTTTTCCTAGTTTTGTCACCATCCAAAACATCTAATGGTGAAGTTGTACTCACGTACTCCCCCTTTCTGATGATGGAAAAATTTGCAACGATGCATTTCATGTAGTTATTGGAGGCTCTCCCTGAATTTGTGCTTCCCAACTCCATCTCGCATATGTTCTCCCCCTTTGACAATATTAAAAAGAAAGGTAACAAACCGTGAGAAGTATCATATTCCAATACAAATACTAATATATCAATCAAAGGCATTTTTCATAGAAGAACAACAATCACATATCCCCATATATATGTAATGGTGTGAAATTGATAAATAACAAGCAAACAACATTACAACTTATATAATTCAATGCATGATGAATAATGAATGTGATGTAAGATCAAACTTTTCAAGTTGCTTCTATAGCGTCACGATTACATAACACATCATAATGAAACTCTTGACGCTACACACACATGTGCCTAGCATAGTGACAAGAACATGTCACTACTTAATCCAAAAATGAAAATGTTTGTCATAACATGTGACCAACTACAACAAGAAATGTATATGCAAATAAGACGCATACAATTAACTTAAGCACGAAGCCAAGAAATAAACTTGAGAAAAAAACACATGCTTGTACAACAAGAACAAACTTATACAAATGTGAAAGAGTTATTACATGATGTCATTATAAACATATACATTGAAAACACACAATGGTTGTCAATCAAATTTTTTGGAAATGAAAATTCATGGTTTTCATCATTTGAGAAAATACCAAGAATTTTCAACCAACAAATAACATGCATTAAGAATAGTCTTACTTTCAAGGAGAAAATTTGAAACAATATTATCTTACTCTTGGAGATATCAAACAAAGAGTTTAATCAAGAGTATAAAATGCAAGAAACAAAGTAAAATTAAGCAATATTTGAGATATCAATGATCCCTAATTCCCCACGTATATTGAAAAATGGCTCAGTTGCAAGAGGTTTAGTGAAAATATCGGCAAGTTGATTTTTACTATCATTATGTTGGAATATAACATCTTCTTTTTCAACATGATCATGAAGAAAATGGTGACATATCTCAATATGTTTAGTGCAAGAATGTAGAATTGGATTCTTGGTTAGATTAATTTCACTAGTATTGTCACACATGATAGAAATACGTGAAAGTTTAATGTCAAAAACAAGTAATTATTGCTTAAGCCACAAGATTTGGGCACAAAAACTACCGACAACCACGTGTTTCGACTCGGTCGTTGACAAAGCTACGGAAACTTTCTTTTTACTATGCCAACTAACCAAGGATTTTGAAAACATGTGAAAAATTCCCCTGGTACTTTTCCTATCTGATTTGCAACCGAAAAAATCAGAATCAGAGTAATCAACCAAGCTACAATTTCTTCCCTTGGAATACCAAAGCCTAAACTTAGAGGTACCAATAATGCATCTAAGAATATGCTTAACCGCTTTCAAGTGTGATTCCTTAGGAGTCGATTGATATCATGCACACATACAAATACTAAACATAATATCAGGCCTAGATGTCGTAAGATATAGAAGAGATCCGATCATACCCATATATTTATTGACCTCAACATCCTTACCCTTTTCATCTCTATCCAAGTTGTCATTTGTTATCATAAGTATGTCAATTTCCTTTGCACCATCCATTCCAAATTGTTTTAGTAATTCGAGATAATACTTGGTTTGACATACAAATGTTCCTTCTTCGAGTTGCTTAATTTGAAGTCTGAGAAAGTAGTTTAACTCCCCCATTAGAATCATTTCAAACTCTCCATGCATAAACTTAGATAACTCCTTGACAAGATGCATGTTAGTTGATTCAAAAATGATATCATCAACGTAAATTTGAACAAGTAAAATATGTTTTCTTTAACGTTTAATAAAGAGAGTAGTGTCTACCTTCCCTCTAGAGTATCCTTAATCAAGCAAGAACTTGCTAAGTCGATCATATCATGCTTTTGGGACTTGTTTAAGACCATACAAAGCACGTTTTAGCTTAAAAACATGATTCGGAAACTCATAGTTTTCAAAACCGAGGTTGTGAAACATACACCTCTTCATTTATGTATCTATTATGGAACACACTTTTAACGTCTGTTTGATATAATTTGAAGTTCTTAGAGCATGCATATGCTAGTAAAAGGCGTATAACGTCGATTTAGGAAACCGGAGCATAAGTCTCCTCATAATCAATGTCTTCCTCTTGGTTATACCCTTGAGCCACTAGTCGGGCCTTATTTCTTGTTATCACACCATGTTCATCGAGTTTATTCCTAAATACCCATCGTATGCCTATAACTTGATGATTTAATAGACGAGAGACAAGGTCTTAAATGCCATTTCTTTCAAATTAATTCAATTCTTCTTGCATGGACATAAGCCAATGCTCATCAGGTAAGGCATCCTTAGCATTTTTTAGGTTCAACGTGTGATGCTGATAACAGAAATTACTTATCTTTGAGTGAGTTGTTACCCCTTTGGTGATGTCACTAATAATGTTGTCAATTTGATGATCCTTGGAGGTTCTCCACTCTAATGGAAGACCATCATCTTCTTGTTGAATTTGGTCATCATCCTTCTTTTCTTGGTTTTCATCTTCCTCCTTCTCAACTTCCACCTCTTTAGGTTGATTAACTCCTTTTTCGGTGTCCTTGAGTATATCTTTGTTAGATGCACCTACGCCATGAAAAGAAATACCTTTCTCAACATTATTTGGACAAGACTCATCAAAAGTAACATGAACCAACTCTTCAACAATAAGTAATCTCTTGTTATAAACTCTATATGCTTTACTAGATTGTGAGTATCCAAGAAAGATACCTTCATCGACTTTCGCGTCAAATTTTTAAAGATTATCCTTTCCATTATTTAAAACAAAACATATATATCCAAATACATGAAGATGAGGTGAATTTGGTTTTCTACCTTTTAAAAGTTCATAAGTTGTTTTATCAAGAATAGGACGAATAAGTATCATATTCAAGACATAACATGGTGTGCTAATAGCATCGTCCCAAAAATATTTTGGTAGACCACAAACATTGAGCATTGTTCTTGCCAACTCCTCTAAAACACGATTTTTACGCACCATAATACCATTTTGTTGTGGAGTTCTAAGAGCTGAAAAGTTATGTTCAATACCAAATTTATCACAATATTTTTCAAAGAGGTGGTTTTCAAATTTACCTCCATGACCGCTTCAGATGGCAACAATTTTAGAATCCGATCTATTTTGGGATAACTTGGTAAAACTTGTGAAAATCGTGAATGTTTCATATTTGTTACGTAAGAAAATAGTCCACCAAAATCTAGAGTAATCGTCTACAATTACAAAACCATGGTAGTTTCCACTTATGCTTTTGGTCTGTCATGGTCCAAATAGATCCATGTGAAGGAGCTCAAGAGGTCTCGACGTAGAAACAATATTTTTAGATTTAAAAGAGACTCTTGTTTGTTTGCCCTTTTGACATGCATCATATAGGTGATCTTTTAAAAACTTTATTTTAGGTAGACCAATTACTAAATATTTTTGCAACTATTTTATTAAGTAGATCAAAGTTGACATGTGTCAAACCTCTATGCCATAGCCAAGAGTCTCCACTCATGGTAACAAAATATTAGACATTATTCAAGGAAACTTCTCTTAAGTCAAGCATATATATATATATATATATATATATATATATATATATATATATATATATATATATATATATATATATATATATATATATATATATATATATATATATATATATATATATATATATATATATATATATATATATATATATATATATATATATAATTTACCCTCACACTATTAAACATACAATCCTTCTTTTCATTATATTCTATTATGCAACATTCTTTGACAAAAGTAATCTTATACCCATTTTCACATAAATTGACTAAGTCTAAGAAGATTATGTCTAAGGCTTTCAACTAACATAACATTTAAGATATTAATGGTTGAGGGATTACATGTACTACCTTTTTCAAGTATTACACCTTTGTTCTGATCACCGTAGGATACATATCATTTCTTCTTCGCCACAAAGTTGGAGAATAGAGATATGTCTCATGTCACGTATCTTGAACATCCACTATCAAGAATTTATTTTCTCGTCATAGCATCAAGACACTCAACCTACAAAATCAAACAAAACTGATAGGTATCCAATTCTCATCGAGTCCCTAGGAGTGAGTGAAAGAATTTTTGCACTTGGGCATCCATTGGAAATTGCCTTTAGGAACTAAGAATCACCTAAATTTACATTTTTCAATAGTGTGTCCTTTCTTGCAACAATAGTGACAAAGAAACCTATGATGAGAGTTATTTTTTCCATTTGAATCCTTCTTAATCAAATTATACTTTTTATAGGACTTTTCAACTTTTGAAGAATTAATAGTAAAATTAACACAAGGTTGTGATGTCTTGTCCATTTTGGTTTCAAGAGAACTCACCTCTTGTTGCCAAATTTGACAAGTTTCACAACCGAACCGATATGGTTCATCATCCTCCTTATTATGATTTTGACTATCTACAATAGATTGTTTTAATTCTTCAAATTGCTTATTGGTTTCTTCAACATTTGCTTCAAAGTATGTAAAAACTTTTTCATTGGAAGCTAATTTCTTATAATCATACAATGCATCTTTTTGTTTATTTTCAAAAGCATTTTTCAATTCAATAAAAGACAACTTATCAATGTTAGAGTATTTAGAATGACTTAAATTCTTTTTCTTGCTTTGACATTGATTGGCCATGAAACAATAATTTTCCTCTTAAACTTTCATTACTTAACGCATCACTATTTCTATCCCAAACAACATAGGCTTTTCTAGATTCTTAGAATTGTATTGTTGGCCCATGCCGTAACCGACAAAAAATACGAGAGGGTCTTCCCCACTACTTTTTATCCTAATGATGGGAAAGGAACGAAAAAATCCTAATTGTTTAGAAACTGATGAATTTGAGAGTTGATTAGATAAAGGGAAGGTGTTAGGCACCATTTACCTCCCTTGTACTCAAGGGGGTCCTTTTTAGACCTATGACTTATTGGGGATATTCCTTTATTTATTATCATAATACTATATAGAAGAGAAGAGACGGGGAAAATATGTTTTTAAGTTAGTTTTTTTAACTGTGTGCCTATGTATCTTCTTAAGAAGAAATCAGAGTCCTTCGTAGTTCAAAGTGTTTGTCTAGTGTTATATATAGAATCGTGTTAAGTTTCTTTCGAGTGGTGTTTGAACTTGCCTGAGTTTGAAAATTGAGTGGTGGTAGGAGAAATTTTATCCAAGTAGAAAGAAACCAGACGATTCTTTATTGAAAATAGTCTTGAGTTTTTATTAGGTTAATACAAAAACTGTTTTTAGTTGATTTGCGATTTTGATTAATCAATAAAAAGAGTTGATATTTATTAGATTAAATCGCGCGGGGCGAAGAAATTAATTTATTGACAAAGAATTTTATATTTTTTTATTATTTTTATTTGAATAATCAATCGGTACGACGTCGAGTCAACCATTTAATTATTTGAGGATGTATATCCAAAAAATAGTTAATTGATTATGAAAAATATTTGAAAATTATGCAAAGATTGAAAATTCACTCGGCTGTAATCATATATATACAAGTTTAAAAAATGAAAGCATATTTTTTATAATTTTTTATTTTTTATTGTTGTGTATTTCATGCTTTTTATCGTTGTTATGAGTAAAATAAACTATACTAAATCATCCTAATAAAAAGAGAGAAACAAGTTTTGTTTTAATTTAGCCATCCAATATATCTACACACGTGACATGTTTAAAATAATAATAAAACAACCCAAATAATATATAAAGAAGACATTGAAACAAATGGTATCAGTAGATAAATTAGGGGGCATGGTATCACCAAATTAAGGATGGGTCATATTAGTTGGTTTTTTTAGGTTTTTATTTATCAAATCTTTGGGACAACCAATTCCAACATGACAAGTGCCCAATCAAAAAGATAAAGAGAGAACAATGGCCACAACATGATAAGAACTAAGCATCGGTAGAGAACATAAAATCAACCTCTCACTATTCTTTTTTATCAACTTGAATTCTCTCTCTCTTTTTCAAAGGACAAAAAAATGGTTTCTCAAAAGAAAAATCTCACCATAATTTAAGAAATCACAGAATATAAATCAACTACAGACCATTACATAAAATTAGGAACAAGAGCAAAAATAGTGTCCTTACCGGTGAATCGGCGGAGGTGGTCGAAGTCACCGGTTGTAGCGGCGGTTGCTGTGGTTGATGTGTGCGACTTAGTCGGAAGGAGGTGCGTCGATTTGGTCGGAACAATGACGTGAGCGGAGAAGGCTGAGACACGCGATTCCTCCGGTGATGATGGACGTGGAGTGTTTCGGCAGCGTCGAACTCGGAGGAGAAACTTTGTTTTTTCTTTTTTTTTTTTTCGGTTTCAGATTCTTCCTCCTCTTTCCCCTATTTTGGTTTTGTTTTTATAGTGTAACAATAAGGTTTGAGCATTGAATTTGATTGATTTCTTAATATTTAAATGTTAATTGAGATTTTGTGTAACATATTCTTTATTATAGGGTAATTTAGTATTTGTCATTTGTTAGATATTCTCTTTAGGTCTATGTTACATCCTTATCTTTATTACTTTTGTGTATAAATAGATGTACTAGGTTTACATTTAAAACAATCAATTCTCTTCAATCATTTATGACAGTTTTATAGTATTTATTCTTTTTTTCTCTATTCTTCCTCAATTTCATCACCTTACACCAACAAATTGGTATTTAGAGCTCTTGGTTTATTCTGAAATTCTGAGAAACACGAGTGATAGTGAGCTGTGTGTTTGAATTTTGGTTCCTGATTTCTGTTGAATCTTGAACAAAAATCTGAAACAGAATCACACTAATTATGTGGGTTTGGGAAACACTGGGTGAGAATCTGAGATCTGAGTTTTTGTGCAAGGTTTAAGATGAGTGAAAGCAGTAGTTTGAACACTAAACTTTTAGTTTTTGATGGCAAAAGCTGGAACAGATGAAAGATAAAAATGTATGTGCTAATTGGTGCTCATGATGTTCTGGATCTTGTTACTGAAGGTTATGTTCTAGTTGCAGCAGATGCTACTGAAGAACAAAAATCTGCAGAAAGAGCTACGAGGAAGAGGGATCAGAAAGCTTTGTTCTATATCCATCAGCGTGTGGATGAAAATGTGTTTGAGAAGATTGCTGATTCGACCACATTGAAGGAGGCATGGGATATACTGGCCAGCTGTTATGGTGGTGACGCGTCAGTAAAGAAGGTAAAGCTTCAGTCCCTGCGAAAGCAATATGAGAATCTCAACATGAAGAACAGTGAGAAAGTTTCTGAGTACATCTCCAGAATGATTCTGATCACTAACAAGATGAAAGCTTGTGGAGAAACACTTTCTGAAGAGGTAATCATAGAAAAGATTCTGAGGTCACTTACTCAGTTTGATTACATTGTTGTTTCTATTGTACATTCTAAAAATTTGGAAACTATGAGAATAGAATAGTTACAAAGCAGTCTAGAAGCACAAGAGTTGCGTCTGACTGAAAGAACTTCTTAAAGGAAAGTGGAGCAAGCTCTGAAAGCTTCTTTTGTCAAGAAGGACCAGAAGCAGAATAGACGTGGTGATAAATTCCAGAAGTTAGAAACCTCAACTTCTGATGAAAAGAAATATCAGAAGGGAAAGGAAAGGTATGACAAGAAGAAGGTTCAATGTTACTGTTGTAAACAGTTTGACCATTTTGCCAGAGATTGTAGAAACAGAGGAAGGAAATCAGAAGAAGTAAATATAGCCAGAGGAGATTCTGATGATGAACCTGTGCTACTGATGGCTTCTGATTCTGATGGAAACTGTTCAGAAGATTGGTGGTATATGGACACTGGCTGTTCAAACCACTTAACTGGGAACAAACAATGGCTCATAGACTTTGACTCCAGAAGGAGAACAAAGATCATATATGCTGATGATAAGTATCTTAATGCAGAAGGTATGATAAATGTCAGAGTCATAGTGAAGAATGGAAAAAACATTATGATCAAAGATGTTTAGTATGCTCCTGGAATTAAAAGCAATCTAATGAGTGTGAGTCAGCTTATTGAGAAAGGTTTCTCAGTGGTTATGAAGGACAACCTCTTGACGTTGTATGATTCTAATTAAAAGTTGATTATGAAGTCTGAGTAGGAAAGCAATAGAACATTCAAGGTAAATGTAGAAATAACTGAAGCAAAGTGTCTTAGTGCAGAAGGCGTTAAAGGTGACAGTAAGCTGTGGCACAAGAGGTTGGGGCACTTGAACTATAGAAGCTTAGGGCATCTAAGTTCTAAGAAGCTCGTACATGGCATTTCGAAGATTGTGAAGTCTCAGAAGTCATGTGAGATATGCATGAAAGGCAAGCAACCCAGATTGCCATTTGCATAAGAAGTAGCCCCCAGAGCAAAGCATGCTTTGGGAGTAGTACATTCTGAT
The DNA here is from genome assembly GCA_948472305.1 of Vicia faba. NCBI lineage: Eukaryota > Viridiplantae > Streptophyta > Magnoliopsida > Fabales > Fabaceae > Vicia > Vicia faba. The sequence continues at coordinate 127,112 of CATIWC010002005.1, read as the reverse complement.
GTGTGTGGACCATTTCCAGTATCTTCACTTAGAGGAAACAAATATTTTATGTCTTTTGTGGAAGAGTTCACAAGAATGACATGGGTAACACTCATCAAGTTCAAGCATGAAGTGTTTACTGAATTCCGGAAGTTTAAGGTGAAGGCTGAGAAGTAGAGTGGTCAGAAGCTGAAGATTCTGAGAACAGATGGTAGAGATGAGTATAACTCTACAGAGTTCCAGAAGTTCTATGAGGAGAATGGAATAGAACATGAGGTTACTGCTCCATATACTCCTCAGCACAACGGTCTTGCTGAAAGAAGAAACAAAACTTTGCTTGATATGACCAGAAGTATGCTGAAAGAGAAGAAGCTACCTCACATGTTATGGGGAGAAGTTGTTGTCGCGTCAGCATATGTTCTAAATAGGTGTCCAACAAAGAAGCTGAAGGAAATTGTTCCTTTAGAAAAATGGACTGCAGACAAGCAAAGTGTTAGCCATCTGAAGGTGTTTGGTTTTGTATGCTACAAACACGTTCCAGAGGCTAGAAGACAAAAATTGGATGATAGAAGCAAAGTAATGTTACTGGTGGGGTACCACAATACAGGTGCCTATAAGCTTTATTGTCCAGAAACAAACAAAGTTGAAATCAGCAGAGACGTCATTGTGAAAGAGTCAGAAACATGGGATTGGAACAAGCTTCAATCAGATTCTGGTGTTGCGCCAACACCAGAGTTAGTTTCTGAAGATTCTTCATAAAGTTCTGAAGACGAGTCAGAGTCAGAAGATGAAGACTCTGAAGATGAGTCAGAATCTCAAGGAGATTCTGATAGTGGATCTGATTCTGATCCAAATTCTGATGATGATTCAAAATCTGGTGGTGATTATATTTCTGGAAGGGGAAACTCTAAAGACATAGGGTCTAGAGAACAAGTTTCCAGAAGTAACTCTGAAGGTGGTAATTCTGAAGGAAGTAGTTTTGGACAAAGTCCAAAATTTAGCATTGTTCCGAGTTTTAGAGAAGCTTTAGAACAAATTCAGAGGCCATAGAGAATCAGACAAATACCAAGTAGGTTTGCAGATTTTAGCATGTTACATGATACTGAAGTAGATTCTGAAGGAGAAATCGTTCAGTGTGCCATGTTAGTAGATTCTGAACCAGTGGGTATTGAAGAAGCTCTCAAGAAGAAAGTATGGTTGCATGCCATGAAAGAAGAACTTGAGGTTAATGAAAGAAACAAAACATGGAAGCTGACGAAGCTTCCAGAAAAGAAGAAAGCCATCAGCGTCAGATGGGTTTTCATGGTGAAGCTTAAGACAGATGGATCAATTGGCAAACACAAAGTGAGACTAGTGGATAAAGGTTTTCTTCAGAAACCTGGACTAGATTACTTTGAGGTGTTTGCGCCTGTAGCTAGACACAAAACAATCAGACTGGTGATTGCTTTAGCTTCAAATAGAAATTGACCTTTGATACATCTGGATGTGAAGTCTGTATTTCTGAATGGTCTGTTATAAGAAGAGGTATATGTGTCGCAACCTCCTGGATTTGTGAAAAAGAATCAGGAAGGGATGGTATACAAGTTACATAAAGCCTTGTATGGACTGAAACAAGCGCCCAGAGCTTGGAATCTGAAAATTGATTCGTTTTTCAAGAGGCAGAAGTTTCAGAAATGTGAGATGGAGTATGACGTATATGTGCAGCATTCTGGTAGCAATATGATTCTGGTGTATCTATATGTTGATGACATATTGCTAACAGGAAGTTGTCCAAAAGATATAGTCAAGTTCAAAGAAGTTCTGATGATTGAATTTGAGATGACAGATCTGGGAAATATGGTATATTTTCTAGGAATGGAGATTCTGTACTCAAAGAAGGGTATCATTCTGCATCAGTTGAAGTATGAACTTGAACTTCTGGAGAGATTTGAGCTAGAAAATTGCAAGGTTGCTATCACACATGTTGATACGAATCAGAAGTTCGACTCTGATTCTAATGGAGAGGACGTGGATGCTACAACCTTCAAACAGATGGTTGGTTCTCTGAGGTATTTGTGTAATACCAGACCTGATATTTGCTATACAGTTGGGATGATTAGCAGATACATGAGCAAACCAAAGTGGTCTCATTACCAAGCTGCTGTCAGGATTTTGTGGTATGTAAAAGGAACTCTGAAATATTGAGTGTTATTTCCATCTGGAAGAAAGATCGAATCAGAACTTGAGTTATTCTGATTTTGATTGGTGTGGAGATAGAGTTGACAGAAGAAGTACTTATGGGTACTTGTTCAAGTTTATGGGAGGTCCAATTTCTTGGAGTTCCAAGAAACAGCCTGTTATGGCTTTGTCAACATGTGAAGCTGAATATATTGCAGGTGTTGTAGCTGCATGTCAAGCTGTTTGGCTTCTGAATCTTCTGGAGAATTTGAAGATTGAAATAGAGAAACCTCTGAAGTTGTTGATTGATGACAAGTCTGCAATCAATCTTACCAAGAATCCTGTGCTACATGAAAGAAGCAAGCATATTGAGACGAAGTATCATTTTCTGAGAAGTCAAGTGCAGAAAGGAGTGTTAGAAGTTCTGCACTGTAGCACTCAGAAGCAGCTGGCAGATGTTCTAACGAAGGCGATAAAAACAAACTAATTTCTTCGCTTGAGAGATGAAATTGGTGTTGTTAACTTCTGATAGTTACTAAATTACAGGATGATATTAGAGGGTAATTTAGTATTTGCCATTTGTTGGATATTCTTTTTAGGCCCTATGTGGCATCCTTATCTTTACTACTTTTGTGTATAAATAGGTGTACTAGGTTTACATTTAAAATAATCAATTCTCTTCAATCATTTGTGACAGCTTTATAGCATTTATTCATTTTTCTCTCTTCTTCCTCAATTTCATCACCTTGCACCAACATTCTGAAGATTTGATTTAACCAAATATGCATCTATGATTTTATGCAAATCTCCTCTAAAAGTTGTGATTTTTGATTTGGAATGCCCTCTGTTTCAATCTTTGATTTATGCACTTTTTAGATTTTAATTTTTCTTGTTTAAGGAATGATTTGATGATTTGAGGTTTATGCATAACTTTATGACTAAGTTTGGATGTTTTTGGAAATTACCCATAGACTTGATACCTCTTGTGATCAATTTGTGTGATACTGTATTAAAAACTTGATTTTGTACTAATTTGATCTGTTGTTGCGACTCTCTTTGCCTATTTTTGGTTCTGATATTCCATTAGTTAACTCAAAAAAGCAAAATTCTAATTCTAAATTTTTTTTTAATATTAATAAAACAAACTAACACTACACTTATATATTTTTTTAATTTTCTTTAATAAAGAAGATTAATGATAATAATAATAATAATAATAATAATAATAATAATATATAATAATAAAAACAATAATAATAATAATAATAATAATAACAATAACAACAATAACAATAATAATAATAATAATAATAATAATAATTTAAGAATAATAGTAAAAAAAAACAAAAATTAAAAAAGTGAAAAGTACACGTTAGAGAGAAAAGTTAGAAAGAATAAAAAATGAGATAAAATATTTATAAAAAAAAAAGAGAGAGTTGGGATTGGAACTCAAGTCCCCGACATTCACATTTTTTATGTTACTTTACATATGCTAAACCATCACACTTATTCAAAATAAAATAGCATTTTAAAATTATAAAGGATGGATAAATTTGGAGTATTACAAACCTTTCCTTTCTTATTGGTAAGAGATAGATAATCCGGTCTAAAATGACTCGGTTTTTCACATTCATAGCACATATCTTTTTCCTTATCCCTTTTTGTTGTCTTCATCTTTGAAGGATGTAGATTGGCTTTGGCTTTGGCTTCTAAATTTCACAAGATTTTAATCAGAGTATTTGACATAATTTTATCGAATGTATCGGTTGTATTTTCTCACAAATAATTTCATTTATTCATCATTTGAATCTTCTTCATTACAAGAATCATTATTATTATTAGAGTGTTTGACATAATTCTATTAAATGTATTTGATCGTACCTGATCAGAGTTGGACCGTCACAGCTGGCTTCGGGATGGATTTGAAGGAGATGGGGGGGGGGGGTACCTGCAAGACACTCCGATGGCAAAATGAGAGACGAAATGAGCAAGCAAGTAAGTATATATGTGTGAATGAATGAATACCTAACCCTCTCATAAGAGAGGGTATTTATAGCCTCCAGCGCTGAGCCAAGGTCCCCACCATTGTGCCACGCAGAGGCCCAATAACGGGAACTGCCAGGGTTTACGTTAGTATGGAGTCCAACAAGTAGACTCCCCCCTGGTCAACCGCTCCGCGAGAATAGGGTTGGACCCGAAATTCCCGGTGGGCAGTTTGATGTGTCCGTTGAGAAGTGGTGGGCCACGTCCCCCAACGGTTAGATGGGGAGGTGCCCCACAATCTCTAACTTGGGACGTTTGGGCCTTCTTTTAGTAGGGCAAACGTAGGCTTAGTCCAGATCAGGAGCCCCCCAAGTTATTTTCCTTGAGTTAGAGGGTGATGACTTGAGTACAGTTCTTGTTATCGAAGGCTTGGTCGGGATAGAGGGTCGAAGTCCTTGAAGGGAGAGGATCGTTTCCCACGGGGGCAAACACAAATATGTCGAGGAATACCATGGACGGACGGGGATCAGGATCATAAGGTTCATCTGCCTGCTCGAGAGGGCATATTGGCGGTGAGGAGCCCCTCCCAAGTTATTGTGCTCGAGAGGGTTCATCCGCTTCCTAGGAACTGTTAGTTTGTCGAGCCTTTCCTCGTCTTTGAGATAGTCAAGGAAATGTGCCCCTTCGCACGCTCTAGTGCCGAGCACCTCCCCGCATAAGGATTTCGTGTTTGATGGTTGAGCCACGTGGATAACGTTTTGGGGTGCCACCCCTTAAGAAAAAAGAAAAAGGGGCCAATGAGATGATGACCCTTCATGTGGGATCCCTTGGGGCGTGGGTCGCCTATAAAAAGGGGGCCCTTGGGATTCATTTGTCATCTTCTCAACTTTCTTTCAATCCTTCCTTTGCTCGCGGTGTGAATCGGTTCTCTCAAAGCTCTCAGTTTTTCTTTGCTTGTGGTGTGAGGCGACCCTCTCAACTTCCCATTTTTTTCCACAACGTTCTTCATCCAAGTAAGTTATAACCTATTAATACCACCTTTCTTGGGCTTATCTGGATTAAATGTCAAAAATTTGTCTTGATTGGATGAATATCCATGAGTTTTATGATGAATGTTCATGAATGTTCATCTGAATTCATGGGTTTTGTGTCGGGCACTCATGAAGATGTCGGGCACCTATTAATAAATATTCATGATCTTCATGACTATTCACGAATATTCATCTGGGTTTATGTATTTAGTGTCGAGCACTCATGAATGTGTCAGGCACCTATGAACGTTCGCGTTATGGTGTCGGGGGATCCTTAGGTTAGTACGTATCCGGGCTCGTGCTTGGTGAACTATTCCCCGACGCCATGTCCTCTGACAGTAATGGTCCGCTTTAGTATGTCGAGGGCTTGGGTTGAGTTCGTCGCCCTTTCACTTGATATGCGGTGGAAGGGTGGATTTGATAATGTCGAATTCACTAACTTCCCCTACTTTTCAAGTGCAATGGCACACTATCATGGGAGTGATATTCTGGCCACCCGTCACAACGATGAACCCCATAGAGACGAGGAGGATCCTTTTGCTTGGGTTGCTCTGGCGCCCCAGGACAAAAGATCGTGCTTCTCGCGGGATGCAACAGACGCGTTTAACTGCCCTGAAGAATGCGCAGAGGGGGCTCCAGCCAACTGGATGCTTCAAATATCTCACGGAGACCGAAGGATATGCTCGTCGTATCCGGGAAAACGGTTCCCAATGTATGAGTTTACTTTTAAGGAGGCGGGGATGTGCCTGCCTTTTAATGATTTCCAGGTCGGGGTTTTCCAATGGCTCCAGCTGGAACCTTCTCAACTTCATCCAAATGCGTTGGCGTTCATGCAGGCGTTCAAGCTCGTCTGCTAATATCTGGGGATAGGCGCCATGCTGCCCCTCTTCTTCCGCATCTTTCACTTGTAGAGACAATCTGTCCACGGAAGACAGGCGTGGGTCTCTTTTAAGCAGTTCGAGAAACTCTTCCTGCCTTACCTGGAGTCCGTGCGAAATTTCAAGGAGAGGTACTTCGTCGTGAAACCCTTGACGAACACGGCCATAGATTCTCTCTATGCCCGGGTGGAAGAGGTGGAGGATGCGCGGCCAGTTACCCGACTTATGGCCCGTTTCCCGCTTGAATGGTAGTGGAGATATTACAAGCAGAGGCCCGAATACTATACAGTGAGACCCGAGGATTTGGATGCCCAGGATCAGCTTTCGTACGAGAAGTTATCTGCATATGTTAAAGGGTTCTCCCCCGCGAAATGCGTGGACGTGAATGGCGCCCTATTGTTTGACGAGGAAGGGGAGTATCTCTTGGTCAATAGGTTGATCAATACTAAGGTCTTGCTCGAGTGCTCCTCGAACGGGGAAGCCATGAGGCTCTGGGGTAAGGCGTAATTGTTTATTTTCTTCTTTTATAAGCGGGGACGTGTCCACTTTATTTTGATTTTTCTAACTCAACTTAACGATCCTCTTTGATTTGCAGGTCGAATGACGTCTCTTTCCGAGCGTTTGCTAAAACTGAGGCCAAAGAATGCATCCACTTCTAGCCCCCGAAGCAGGGTTGCCCAGCTCCAGGAGCAGGCTAAGTCTACTAGTCGGGGTAGTGGTTCCCCCTCCTCCTCGAAAAATCTCGCTTCTACTGATCCGGCCCAGATTCCGGTCAACGAACCCGTGGCCAAGAGGAAGCGCGCAAATAGCACTGCAGGTGTATAATCCGAGGGTGATAAAACATCCGCGGGGGTTTTTGTGTTGCCTCCGTGTTATCTAAACTGCGACCTCTTCCGCGACGGGGACTCCGTCTACCTGCACGAGGAAGAGAGAGGCTATTTTGGATGAAGACAAGGAGCTTCGCCGGTAGCTCTTGGCCGAGGACGTGGCCGCTGTGATGAGGGTGCTCGAGAAAGCCTTGTCACTTAACGACGAGTCTTCGAGTTCTCAATCTTCTCTCGATACAGCCTACGCCAAGATCTATAAGCTGAAGGTCAAGAATGGGAAGTTTAAGGGTGACATCCTCAACCACGAGTCAAAATATGAGGCCCAAGTCCAGCTTCTCAAGGATTTGAACGAGCTAAGGCCTCGGTTGGAGACAGCCACGAGGGAGAATGAGCGTCTGTCTGCTCGTAATTTGGAGCTGGAGGGGATGATTGCACCAGTCGAGGACGAGACCGAGACGGAGAAAAATATGGCGACTCAGGCGAATTTGATTTCTCATATCCGCTTGCTCGAGCAGGACGTCATTGACACTCTTGGATACGGTTTCAACGTTGCTGCCAAGCAGTTGAAAATCTTGAATCCCGGGGTCAACTTAGTGGTTGAGGGGGCGGGGCCGTTCAACCAAGTCGTTGATGGAAATATCCTTTATCCTCTGGAGGACAGCGATGGTGAAGACGAAGTTTGAATGTATCTAGTTCAAGGCCTGCGTGCCCGTTGTTGTTTTAGGGTTTGTGTGCCCGATATTATTCTTTTGATTTTGAGGCCGTCGTGCCTAAGTTGTAAATTTGGACAACGTCAACCCATGTGGTCGACATATTTATAATTGCGTTATTCATTTGTTTTGATAACTTTTTGGATGTGTGTTTCCGATCATTGTGGTGGTCGTTATGAATATTTTCACTAAGTTTGTGTTCACGTGGAGATGCTTATTCAACCCTATCGATTCGACATACTTCGAAATGTGTCGAAGGCGCGGAGAGGCTGTCTGTAGGACGGGCGCATGATTGCGATCGGGGTCCTACGCTCGTGGTGTGAACTGCCCATCGCAAGCTGGGTGTTCTGCCATGTTGGGGTACTTTAACAGTGGGGCTCGATCAAGATGCCCCTGTCGAGCAAGGGTGTCGCTCGTCAATGTGAGCGATATCATGCCTTCGTTGGTTGGTAGGCGGCATCCGTACCTCGACACGCCTACGTGGTCGAGATTTTTCCCTTTGTCGACTAAAGGTGAATATTGACGGAGAAAGTCCTCAGCTGGTGAGGGGCTTTAGCTGTAATATTGTTTCATCTTTGCAGAGTTCCAGGGTCGAGGAAGTGGCTCTTCATCTAATTGCTCAAGGTAATATGCTTCGGTGCCCGTAGCTCCCCGGACGCGATAAGGTACCTCCCAGTTTGCGGACAACTTTCCTTCATGGGAATCCTTTTGGTTTCTCCGCAAGACTAGACTGTCGACCTGAAATTCGCGTCTTATGACTTTGCTGTCGTGGCGTAGGGCTACCTGTTATTTCAGAGTGGCCTCGCGTATGGTTGCTCCTAAACAGATATCTTCGACAAGGTTGAGCTCATCTTTCAGAGCCTTGTCCTTCATCTCCTCGTCGAGGGGCATCTCAGTTCGCCTGGATGGCTCCATGATTTCTATCGAGATGACTGCCTTAGTGTCGTAGGTCAGTCGGAACGGGGTTTCACCAGTCGACGAATGGGGCGTCGTACGGTATGCCCATAGAAAGCTATGTAGCTCCTCGACCCATCCCCTCTTTGCTTCGCCTAATCTACGCTTGAGTCCTCGCAAGATGACCCTGTTTACGGCCTCGGCTTGCCCGTTAGTTTAGGGGTGCTCGACTGAGGTAAAATGTTGTTTGGTGTCGAGTTTGGTGACGAAACTTTGAAAGCCCTAGTCGGTGAATTGGGTATCGTTATCGGTGATTAGAGCCTGCGGAATTCCAAATCGGGCGAGCAAGTTTCGCTTGTAGAAGCGGAGGATGTTATGCGAGGTGATTTTTGCGAGGGCTTCGGCTTCTATCCACTTTGTAAAATAATCTATGGCCCGATGAGGAATTTGTTTTGGTACGTCCCTTGAATGAATGGTCCGAGGATGTCTATTCCCCACCAGGAAAATGGCCACGGGGATGACAATATATTCAGCTCGTGTGGCGGGGTGAGGTACATGTCGGCGTGTCTTTGACATTTGTCACATCTCTTGACATGGTCTTTGGCGTCTTGCTGCATTGTCGGCCAGTAATACCCCGCTCGTAGGGCCTTCCTCGCTAGGGATTTTCCGCCCATGTGTTGGGCGTTAATCCCTTAGTGTATTTCCCGTAATATCTCGGGGACCGTGGATTCGTCGATGCACTTTGTTGTACCCCAAAATTTGCCCTCTCATTTTATCAACATTTCTCATCACAAGGCTCTTTGAACTCAAGACCAAACTAGGGTTGCTCTGCTCAAGACATTTCCTTGCACTGTTGACCTAAATTAGGGTTTGAGTTTGCACAGGTATTTTTTGACTTACAATGCCCAAAATGACTTTCATACTTCATGTTGGACCCATAAGTTTTTCCATACCAAGTTTCATGCTTTGAATCAAATTTTTGCCCAGTCAATTGGACAATTGACCTAGAAATCAGTTGTATTGGGGAAAAGTCAACTGTGGCCAATTTACAGTCAAACCTCATGAATTTTGATCCACACAACATTATGAACTCATATGAAACATTTGATCAAGTTTGGACCACAACTCCACAAGAAATTTGATCAGATCACCAAAAGGGCAAAATGGTCATTTTTAGGGTTTTGACTATACAAAGGCAATTTCTGATTTTTGACCTAGCCAATGGCAAATTGGGCTCAAACATGGACTCAAGGACTCAATGGCATCATCTTGACCTATTCAACAAGTTCAAAAGATCTCAATTGCATTGGATTGACAGAGGAATTTTTCAGTCAACTGATCAAAATTTGATTGTACACTGAAAAGTCAAACTTTGACTTTTTGGTCAAAATCAAGTGCCAAGGGTCATTTTTCATCAAGATGTGTCAAAACATGAAACTTGTTCATCAAGAAACCCATTTTTGCAAATTAGGGTTTAAAGTTGAAAATTTTCATAACTTAGAATTTTTCTAAGTTATGAAATTTTCTTAATTTTTCCTAACTTTGCCCCACATTTTCACCATGATGCAATTGGATTCAAACAAAACTTCCAACATGAAAGTTGTATTCCTCCACAAAGTCTACAACTTTAATTCACAAAGTTTTCTCAAAAGAAGCTTGGATCTCAAGTTATGATTTTTGGAACAAGGGTCCCTAAAACTTTTAACTTAGTGAAATTTTGCCCTAGTTTAGGCAGGATTTTGACCTATCTTCATGGCCATTTTTCACATAGTTCCACTTGTAATATAAAGTTTCATTTCAAAGATGGATTGTAGAGCATGTTGCAAGCTTTCCAAATTATCCAAGAACTCTCCAAACACATTTGTGGTTAGGGAGAATCGAAGGCTTGAAGTTGGCAAAAACTCACTTTTCATCCATGGCATATTCATGTTCATACAAGTTGCAATTTCAAGTCAGCATGCCTTACACTAGTTTACAGGCCTCTAAACCATTTCACACTCAATAATTTAATTCAAATCCATTGGTCTAAGCTATTGTTTTTGTCATTAGGACATTGTACACAAAATTAAGCCTTAAGTAGAAAAAGGTACATTTCCATTTTTGCTTAAATGTGCTTTATGTCAAACCACAATCTTTGAGCATTGGTCCAAGATCTCTTGCATCTAATCAAATCCAAAAATTATAGGGGCCAAGAGAAGAGGTTACAAGGTGTTGGATAGCCTGTACAGGCTTGCTACATATCACTTCCCACTTTTGCTTCATATACAAGAAATATGCAAAACACATAAGAACTTGAACACCAGCCAAGATAAACAGATACAAACAGTTTGAACATCTTTCTCACACCCCTTTGAGCCAGAAACACGATTGCTTGAGCCTCTAAACACCCCATAGCCAGAAATCACATCCCATTGGCAAAACAGGACAGAACCTGCAACTTGACTTCCATAACTCATTTGGCTCGTGAGTTTTGGCCAAAACCTGTTCAAACACCTTCCATTCCATCCATCCAAGCTATCCCAAACCTCAAACACCAACTGTAACTCCATTTACAGAGTTGGCCATTTTTATTTTGAGCTTGTGCAGGTTGAGTTCTATAGGTTGATTCAAGGACATTCAAGGCAAGCAGGCTATTAGAGAAGGTCAAGTAAAGTCCAAGCAAGCTCCCAAACATCTCAGGCCTTGCTTAAAAGCTCCACATTTCCATACACGAAGTCAGCTGAAACAAGTTTTTGTCAACTTCCTATCTCTCTATTTAGGAACATTTAGCCTTAGGTTTGTGAATAAGAAATGTAGTATTCATTGCCATGAAGTTGTACATATGCTCAGTTTTCATTTATATTAAGCATGCTAAGAGAATTTCATCCATGAACATACTGAAAAAATTAGGTTAGATTTTAGGGCCAGAGAAATTCTCTCTGGTCTTTGAGAGTTAAGGCAAGTTATTTATATGGTTGGATTCGTCTTGAAATGCTCTACAAGTTTGATGTTATGTGTTTTTGCAATAGAACTCGTATGCAGGATGTCCATGTTGGATAACAGGCGCGCGCGTTTGTTTGAAATCTGAAGGTTGAATATGAAGTGGTGGGTTGAGCTTGGCCTGGCTCACTATTGACACCTCCCTTTTTCCTTTTTGCACCCCCTGGCCCAATTTCTTATTATTTTATATTTTTGAATTTTTATTTTCATTTCTGATTTTATTTACTTATTCCCAAATATAAAAAAATGCTCAAAAACATTTTTATAATTTTTTCCCATTTATTTTGCATTTTTTTATTTTCCTAACATTAAAAAAACAATTTAATTACTTTTATCTAATTTATTCAAAACTTGAAATATATATATATATATATATATATATATATATATATATATATATATATATATATATATATATATATATATATATATATATAAAATATTAGATATTTTAGGATAAAAATATAAAATATTACACTTTCATTTTTATTATTAAATATACTTAAAAACACTTTTTCTAAACATATTTTATTTTTTACACATACTATTTTATTTTTATTTGTATATAAATAAAATAATTAATATATTTACTTTCTTAAAGAAATTAGGGTTTTACCCTTAACCAAATAAAATTAATCTTTTTATTTATTTATTTATTTTCCACATTAAATATTTTTACATACTTAGAAAATAAACAAAAAAAACCTTTTTTGCATAATTCACATTATTTGATATATTTATTTATTTTGTTTATTTAAATATTGTCCATTTATTATTTATGCATTTGAATTCAATTTGGATGTAATAGTAAATTAGGGTTTATATTTCTTGTCAAATACACCCCCATTAAAAGATTGTACCCCCATCCCCATAAATCATGTTGTAATAGCTTAGACTTTTAATTCTCGCACTTTATGCTTTCAATTATGTCATGATTAGAGATTAGGGTTTGTATGCAAAAATCAAAATCAACAAGTAGCTTGCCTAATACAAAGACAAAAATGCATGAAAATCAAACACAATACACACTTGCACCCCTAGGGTTACAATCCACTTGTTGCCTTTAAAATGGGCCATGTTATGCATGTTGGGTATTTTGGCAAAACAAAAACAAAACAAAAGATCATAGTCCCTCGATGACGCTATCTTGGTTGCCTAAACAAAAATGATCAAGTCCCTCAAAAATTTGCCAAAGATACTTAACACAATTGCTATCATGGTCTATACGATGACCCGCGCCTGTCCCGTTTAACATCCTAATACAAGGTTGTTTACCAAATGCAATGGTAAAACAACATTGTCAAAAGGGTTAAAAACATTAGGAAAGATCTTTGAGTAAATTAGGGTAGATAGCTCTTAGTTACTTGATCAAAAACTTGCAAAACATCCTTGCCATTTTCATAACACATTTCACAACATAATTTCAAGACATTTCCCAAATCAAAACTTTCAAACATTGAAACCTTTTTTCAAAAGAAAAAAACACCTTTGTATACATTCAAACAAGAATCATTACAAAGGTTGCCACAATGATGGCCTCTTTTCAAAACATATTTCAAAACCACACACAAAGCACCATTTCAAACAATTGAAAAGCAAAAGCAAGTGATCTAAACAAGTAACTAAGAGCCCATGGATAACCATGGATGAAAAGGGTGCTTGCACCTTCCCTTTTCATAATCTACTCCCCGAACCCAAGAAAACAATCTCAAAGGTCTTTCCTGTGCTTTTTGACCTTTCCTTAGAATAAAATAAAAAGTCGGTGGCGACTCTTGCTAAACTGAAACATTTGCGAACATAAACGCAAAACCTCAAGTTAGTTCTCCCACCGTATCACAGAACTGGCGACTCTGCTGGGGATTTAAATTAAAAGTGGAGTAACCTTAGGGTTTAGATCACCTTTGCATGCTTATCTTGTTTGCTTTGATTGCTTTACACTTGGTCCTATTTTTTGGGTTTGAATCCTCCACCCGGATTTGGGAAACATTCATAGGTAAATAGCAATACATTGTGGAAACTGTGCGGGGTATACCGACATGGTTGAAGCAATAGCTATATTAGTGCGACATACTTGTGGGTACCGGTAGTCTTTGAGTCAATCAAAGAGAATACGGGGCCGCCGAGTGATGTCATAAAGCACTAATGAACTCTTAGAACCTTACTTGACCATCTTGGCCTTTTTAGGGGTAGTGAGATGACCGACTTTGGTGTAGTCCGAATTTGGTAGATACTCAATACTACACTCATTGAGGGTTGTTTTCTTGGAATATTTTGGTCTCCAGTTAAGTGGCTAAACTGAAACAATGAACACAGAAAATAATCCAGTGATATTGAGCTCCTTAGAACCCGGTTATTATTTATAGGACAGGTTGAGCCAACTAACTTCAAGAGGGTACTTACCTATGAAACCTCATGCAAGCCTGAACCTAGGATCTTGTGTGATGTGCTTGTACATGTGCTTGTACATGTGCTTGTGCATACATCATGAACATCATAAAGCATCATATGCATCCACTAACCATTTCAAGGGTTTGGATCTTCATCTTTGTTCTTGTTTTGTAGGTCATGGAATCTCTTCGAAGGAAAACAATTCAAGTCAATCTTGTGAGAATCCCTCCTCAACTCAAGGAGCTTACTTCCAAGATTCCAGAGAATTCTCCTTTCAGTGAAAGATATGGTAGACTTCTCAACTTGGTCAACTCTAACATTGAAGAAGACATGGTGAAAGTTCTCTTCCAGTTCTTTGACCCCCTACACCATTGCTTTACATTTCCTGATTACCAACTAGTACCTACTTTGGAGGAATTTTCTCAACTCCTGAAGATTCCTATTCTTCATCAACTACCCTACAACGGTACCGAAAGAGAACCAAAACCTGAAGATGTTTCTCAAGCATTACACTTGCAACCATTCGATATCAAGGGTCATTGGGAAACCAGAAGTAGTGTCAAGGGTTTCTTGGCAAAGTTTCTGTTTGAGAAGGCACAAGACTGCTGGAATTCTCTAGATCTACAAGCTTTTGAATAAATTGTAGCACTCCTCATCTATGGGTTGGTCTTGTTCCCAAACCCTGATCAGCTTATAGATGTGAATGTTGTCAAGATTTTCATATCGTGGAATCTTGTGCCTACATTGCTTGGGGACATCCTACACTCATTTTACACACGAACAATGAGGAAAAGAGGTGTTCTCATGTGCTGTACTCCTCTTCTAGCAAGGTGGTTTACTTCTCACCTTCCCCAATCAGTTTTGAAGAATGAGCAGGGTTTAAGGTGGTCACAACGGTTGATGACCCTAACACATTCTGATTTTCATTGGTGTTCTCGGTCCAGAGAAAATGTCATCCTCATTGATCATTGTGGGGAATTCCCTAATGTCCCACAACTTGGAATTAAGGGAGGCATTACCTACAACCCCTATTTAGCTTTGAGACAATTTGGGTATGCCCGAAGGGATGGCCCTCACGACATGCTGATTCCTGACTTGGTTTTTGACTTCGACAACGACGCTCAAGGACTTCGACAAAGGTTTATCCGAGCTTGGAGGATGCCCAACAAAGTGGATAGTAAGACACTAGGACACAAGAATTCCATCCCCCTTGAGCCTTATCTCAAGTGGGTACGAACCCGCGCCTAGAGTCTTATGATGCCTTACCCCCTACATTCTCCCCGTGATCAAAGAGCCTGTTATGGAAGGAGAGGTTCCATACACCCTCCTACATCCTGACATGCCAACATCATTGGAAGAATTGCAAAAGAGTTGGATACAGCTCAAGGAAGAACGGAATACTTTTGAAGCCAGCTTCTATGCTAGTGAGAAGAAGGTTTTGGAACTTACCTGCCAACTTCACAAAGAGGAGACTCTCAACACTTACATCGCACCAAAGAGGATGTGCAATGTCTTTTTACATTAAGAATTTTGTAATATTTTGCCCATGGGGCATTTATGTACTAACAAATTTCTTCTTAATATGACGTGTGTTCATTTTGTTTGCAATAAGTTTGAATTTATGAATCCTTGAATGCATTACATGAATAACATATCATTCATCATATGCATAAACAGGTCTTCACACCAGGTTTCCTTATCTTTCTGCTGTTTATTTCAGCAGGATGGATATAGAGCAGACGGTTAAAGATCTGCAAGCACAGAATTCGCAATTCCAACAACTCCTCATGACCTTAGCAAATGGTCAAGAGGACATTAAAGCACTATTGGAGAAAGAGAAAGACAAAGAGAAAAATAAGAAAAGGACTGGTATGGCCACTATGGGAAGAAGGTTTGAGAGCCAGGCTAGAAAGGTCCTCGAGTTCCCCTCGACGTCTGATGAAGGGGTTGGTAAAGGTAAAGGAGTTGCAATGCCCTCTGAGTCTGAAGCTGAAGAGAAAGAGGAAGAAGAGGAGGAGGATTACTCTGAGCAGCAATATCCTCTTGCGGATGATAAGTATAAGAATCTAGAGGATCGACTGGCCGCCATGGAAGTACAAAGGGTTCCCGGATTGGATTTCGAAGAACTAGGGTTGGTTGTTGAGATCGTCATTCCTCCCACGTTCAAAGTACCTACATTTGCTAAATATGACGGTTTGTCCTGTCCGAAGATGCATATGAGATCCTACGTCAGAAAGATCCAACCTCACTCTTCTGATAAGGATCTGTGGGTCCACATTTTTCAAGATAGTTTGTCAGGTACGCAATTGGACTGGTTCTATCAACTTGAGAGATCTGATGTTCATAACTGGGAGGACTTAGCTGCTGCCTTCTACCGATAATACCAATACAATGCAGATTTAGCTCCTACTAGTACTCAACTACAGAGTATGGGTATGGCCTCTAATGAAGGATTTAAGGAGTATGCCCAGAAGTGGCGAGATTTGGCTGGAAGAGTGCAGCCACCGTTGTCGGATAGAGAGCTGGTTTATACATTTTTGGGGACCCTGTCAGATCCATTCTTTATTCACTTAATCGGGAGCTCATCTTCAGGGTTTACCGAATTAATACTGACAGGTGAAAGGGTCGAAGCTGGCATTAAGAGTGGTAAAATTCAGAAGGATGCAACTGCTTCCACTGCTGTCAAGAAGACCTTCCCAACTAAGAAAGAAGCTTCTGCTGTTTACTCCCAGAGAAATCAAGGAAGGACGGAGCGCCGACCAACGGTAGGGGCTGTGATGATTCAGAACTCTTCAACCGATCAACCTCAAAGCATTCAACCTAGGGCTAATCAGAATAGAGTGGAAAGGCCATAACGACAATTCACTCAGATCAATATGACACCGGCTCAGGTCCTCCCTCATCTGTTAAGGTTAAACCTTACCAACTTGAAAGAAGCGCCAAAAAACCCAAATACCTCTTCTCTCTATTATCATTCAAATGCAAAATGTGCATATCATTCGGATAGTGTGGGGCATGACACCAACAACTGTTGAGCCCTTAAAAACAAGATCCAAGATTTGATAGATGCCAAGGAGGTAGAGTTTGATGCTCCCGAAAAACCTAATGTGATATCCGCTCCTATGCCAAAACATGGTCATAATGTCCATGCAATTATGGAAGATTTTCATGTTACCGCTGTTGATGAATTAATGACTCTGTTGTCAATGATTAAAATGAATCTGTTGAAATTCGGGATTTTCCCGGGATGTGAAAAAGACTGTTACTTCTGTTCAACCTTGCAATCCGACTGTTCGCTGTTGAAATCAGGCATCCAACGCCTGATGGATACTCAAGAAATACTCTTTCAGAAAACTCCTGTTGATACCGTTACTCCTGTTACTCCTGTTACTCCAATCAATGACACTGCTATAATCACCATTTCCGACAATTTTTCCAAGACCTGCAAAAGGCCTGTTAAGATTACACCTGATCCAAAGTTTGTACCGCTGAAGATTACCATGCCAGGGCCTATCCCGTATAAGTCCAACAAGATGATACCATGGAATTATGGAGGAGAGATCTTCTACCATGGTGTCAAGCAGATCGAATCAGTCCAAGAAAATTCCGATGAAGAAACTCTTAATGTGGGAAATATTGCGGGGACAAGTAAGATAACTCGTAGCGGAAGAATATTCTCTCTAGAGATTGCTCCTCCACGGGCAGTCTTCGGACCCTCAAGTGCTTCTGTGCCTGTCAAGATATTTGTGCAAAGTCCAGTGATTGAAGAAATTGTTACTCCCGAAGATGAACCCTCTGTTGTTATTGCTGATAAAGGTAAGGGAATCAAAGAAGCGCCCGTCAGGACGAGGGCTCAAGCTTTGGTTATCCCGGATACCACCCAAAAGGAAATGGAGGAAATCTTAAAGATAATTAAGAAGAGCGACTATGATGTCGTATAGCAGCTGGGGCAAACCCCTTCAAAAATCTCTATGTTTGCTCTATTGCTCTGCTCCGAGGCTCATGCCAAAGCCTTGATCAAATTCCTGAAGACGGCGCATGTGCCTCAAGAAACTTCTGTAGATCAGTTTCAAGAGTGTGTAGCCAGCCTTACAGTCGACAATGGTCTGGGATTTTCTGATGCCGATCTAACGTCCAAGGTAAGAAAGCATAATGATGCGCTGCATGTTTCGGTAGAGTGCAGAGGAACCACACTTGCTCATGTTCTGGTTGATACCGGCTCATCCTTAAATGTCCTACCAAAGAAAGCGCTGGACAGGCTAGACTGTGAAGGTTTGACTTTAAAACCCAGTAATATCATTGCTAGAGCCTTCGACGGTTCTAAGCGGATGGTTCACTGAGAGGTGGACATCCCAATTAAGGTGGGAACGGAGGTTTTTAACTCTACTTTTTATGTGATGGACATCCGTCCTTCATATTCATGCTTGTTGGGAAGGCCATGGATCCATAACGCTGGGGCAGTCACTTCTTCTCTACACCAAATGCTAAAGTACCCAGTCCAGGGTAAGATCATAACAGTTCATGGTGAGGAGGAGTATATGATAAGCCATCTTAACTCTTTCCGCTACGTGGAGTTAGATGGTGAATTCATAGAAACACCTTTCCAACACTTTGAAGAGCTTTCTCCTGAGGTTGCGGTAGCCAAGACAATGACTGATGTGCCCATCATTACCAAGCCTGTGTCCCGGATGTCATCCCTTAAAGATGCGGAGGCTGTAATCAAGGAGGGAGGAAGTACAGTGTGGGGTCAGCTGCCAGATTTTCCTCACAAGACAGACAAGTTCGGATTGGGTTTCACTGCTGCTAGCCAGAAAGCTGTGCGTCGCTCCCGGGCTGGAGGACCACCCTTAAAGATCACTCTCCATGGGGTTCATGCTTTAGAAGATGATGAAGAAGGAGACAATTTTGAAGATTGGATCTTTCCAACCATTGAAGGGGGACTAAACAACTGGGAGGCGAAAGACTTTGTTCCTATTACTTTCATCAATCAGTAATTTATCTTTTGAATATTTCCTGTGTTGGTCTGTAATAACTTTTAAACAATTCGTACACTCTTTTGCCTTGTGCCTTACCCGGGGCATATATGTCCATTTGTAAGGGCTTTGATTCTTCATTTTCATATGCCATTTTTAATGAATCATGGACGTTTTTCATCTATAAACTTTTGTGTTTCATTTTCTTTCCTTTTACATTTTACTTT
Source organism: Vicia faba (assembly GCA_948472305.1). Lineage (NCBI taxonomy): Eukaryota > Viridiplantae > Streptophyta > Magnoliopsida > Fabales > Fabaceae > Vicia > Vicia faba. Next base: position 108,086 of record CATIWC010002005.1, on the reverse strand, counting down.
GTTTAAGGATGGCTATCCCTTACACACACCCACACTCACAAAATGCAGGTACCCATCCACTCCGGATTCCATGACTGACTATTCTGCTATGGCCTTCAGCAACTCTGAAGATTTGGTCAATCATGCCGAGTACGAAGGTGATGAAGACTGTTAAGTTCCTGGAGAGTTGGCTAGACTTTTGCAACAAGAAGAAAGGGCTATTCTGCCCCATGAAGAGTTGTTAGAGACTATCAATTTGGGTATTGCCGATGACAGAAAAGAGGTTAAAGTGGGTGCCAACCTGGAGCCAAGTGTCAAAGAGCGCTTAGTTCAGCTGTTGAATGAGTTTGTTGAAATCTTCGCCTGGTCTTATGAAGATATGCCGGGACTGGATACAGATATTATGGTTCACCGTCTCCATACAAGAGAAGTCTGTCCACCAATCAAATAGAAAGTCTGCCGAATGAGGCCCCACATGTCCGAAAAAATCAAAGCTGAAGTGATGAAGCAGTTCAATGCTAGCTTTCTGGCTGTTACTTCCTATCCATAATGGGTTGCTAACATTGTGCCAGTGCCTAAGAAGGACGACAAAGTCAGAATGTGTGTGGACTACAGAGACTTAAACAGGGCTAGCCCTAAAGATGATTTTCCACTACCACACATTGACATCTTGGTTGACAACACAGCTCAACACAAGGTATTTTCCTTCATGGATGGATTCTCGGGATACAACCAGATCAAAATGGCCCCCGAAGACATGGAGAAGACTACTTTTGTTACGCAGTGGGGTACCTTCTGCTATAAAGTGATGCCATTCGGACTGAAGAATGCTGGGGCAACCTATCAGAGAGCCATGGTAGCTTTGTTTCATGACATGATACATCATGAAATCGAAGTCTACGTAGACCACATGATAGCCCGTTCACAGACAGAAGAAGAACACCTCGACCATCTGCAAAAGCTGTTTGTCAGGTTAAAAGAATACAAGCTCAGACTGAACCCTAGCAAGTGCACTTTCGGAGTCAGGTCTGGTAAACTTTTGGGATTCATCGTCAGTAACAAAGGCATCGAGGTTGATCCTGCCAAAGTCAAATTTATACAAGAAATGCCTGCCCCCCGCACTGAAAAGGAGGTTAGAGGTTTCTTGGGACGCTTAAACTATATTGCAAGGTTCATCTCTCATCTAACATCTACCTGTGAGCCAATCTTCAAGCTGTTGAAGAAAGATCAGGTGGTTGAGTGGAACAATGATTGTCAAGTTGCTTTTGATAAGATCAAGGAGTATTTGTTGGAGCCTCCTATCTTGATGCCACCCGTCGAAGGAAGGTCGTTAATCATGTACCTGACTGTTTTGGATAATTCAATGGGGTGCGTACTGGGCCAACATGACGAGTCTGGTCGAAAAGAGCATGCCATTTATTACCTTAGCAAAAAGTTTACCGACTGTGAGAATCGCTACTCACTGCTCGAGAAAACTTGTTGCGCTTTTGTATGGGTTGCTCGCCGACTAAGGCAGTATATGTTGACACATACCACTCTGCTGATTTCTAAAATGGATACGATTAAGTACATCTTCGAGAAGCCTGCTTTATCCGGAAGAATCGCTAGATGGCAGATGATCCTGACTGAGTATGATATCCAGTACACGACCCAAAAAGCTATAAAGGGGAGTGTACTAGCTGACCATCTAGCTCATCAAGCCGTCGAAGATTACCAATCTATGAGATTCGACTTTCCTAACGAGGACATTATGACATTGAACAAAATTGAAGGTAACATACCCTATGACGGGCCTGAACAAGGATCCCGATGGACCCTATACTTTTATGGTGCTTCAAATGCGCTTGGAAACGGTATCGATGCGGTACTCATCTCTCTAGAAGGTTTCCATACACCTTTCACTGTCAGACTTTGTTTCAACTGCACCAACAACATGGCCGAGTATGAAGCTTGTATCTTTGGTCTCAAGGCTGCTATTGACTTGGGAATCAAATCTTTGGTCGTATTTGGGGACTCAGCTTTAGTTATCATTCAAATCAAAGGAGAGTGGGATACTAAACATCCTAATCTTATCCCATACAAAGAACATGTCCTGACATTGTTACCTCATTTCGAGCAGATTACCTTCGAGCACTTTCCGCGAGAAGAAAATCAGCAAGCGGATGCTCTAGCTACAATGTATTCCATGTTTAAACTTGTTGTACCAAAAAATTTGCCCTCCCATATTCCTCAAAGATTTGCCAAGAATAATCTTCAAGTTGCTCAAGTTGGCTCAAGGATTGGACAGTCAAGTCACCTCCTAAGGAAGTCAAGGAAAAATTAGGGTTTTGTGTTGCATCAATGTCCTCACATCCAAATGACCTCAAGTGCTCCCCAATGTCCTAATATGTTCTTAAGTTCATCCATGTCAAATTTCAAGCCTTGCAGAGAAAGTTTGGTCAGTCAATTGCTCAAGAGGCCCAAAAATCGACTCTGCTAGGGCAAAAGTCAACTGTGTCCCAAATATAGTCAAACCTCAAGATTTTTTGTCAACATTCTAATTTTGAAGGATAATTCATCATTTTATCAAGGATTGATCATGATTCATCAAGGATTGCTCAAGATTCATCAAGATTCAAAAGTTGCTAAATTAGGGTTTTGTAGGAAAAGTCAACTCAACTTTGACCAAGTATAACTTTCTCATACTTTATGAGAAATGACCCATACAAATCTCATTTTGAATAGAATGAAATTTCCTACAATCCATCTTCACACCCCAAGATCAAGAAATGCTCTCACAAAAGGTTACAAATTTGGACATTATAGGTCATTTTTGAAAGTCAACAAAAACACCTTTTTGAAAAAGCTTATAACTTGAGAATGGAACATCAAAATGATATGATACGAAAAGGGTTGATTAGAGGACATCTCAAGGTTTCTAAAAAGTCCAAGAACACCTCCAAAAGTTCAAAATTGAAGAAGTTATGCATTGTTGAAGTTGGGCATTTTTCCAAAATTGCCAAAAGTCAATTATCCTCAAAACTCCAATTTTTGACAAAAGGGCCCACTTTTTTCCACTTGATTTGGTCTTGTCATGCCACACACGTGTCCCATATTTAATTTCATGACCAAACATTTATTTTTCTATTTTATTTCATTTTTATTGATTTAATTCATTATTAATCAATATTAAATCAAATAAAATCTAAAAAAATTATGTAAAGGGATTCTTGTGATTTGTACAGCTTACAAATATCATATAACACCTAGTCAATTCGTATCAAGTCAATTCAAGCACAAAAAATCAGATTTGGCCTATTTTTGGAAAGCTTATCAATGGTGATCAAATCCAATATTCCATCTTCAATGCACATGGATATTGGTCCAAATTTTGACCTAAACTGATTCCATTATATGCACACAAGCCACTCAAACCTTGAACACGCATAAAACCTTGCAGAAACAGCCATACCAATTTGGTGAAAAAGCTTGGAAAGTGTGAGATTGAAAACAATCTTGGAGCTCGATTCCAACCAAAAACTCAACACAGCTCTCTTCCTTGACATCCAGTGGAGCTATATCAATCAAAACCAAGCCTTTTCATCGCCTGAAACGCCCTGTAAGTCACCACGAACTTGGCTCTGGACATGATATCGTGAAATCATTTTCTTGCATCCTCTTGCCAATTTTCTTGTACATTCATAGTCACCATTCAATTTCCATTGATTCTGCAATATTTGATTGTATTTTTATGGCCTCTAACCCCATATCCAGAACCTAGGGTTCTTGTTCTTGTTTTTAGGCGTTTTTTATGCAGGTTAAATTAAGGTTAGTAATGGTTACACAGATGACCAGGAGGAAGAGACGAGTACGTTGGTACTCTTGGATTTCATTTTTATGGCCTGGGAGAGATTTTTGAAAGACCCTATGAATCTTCCTGCAGATAAAAATCCGCAGGTAAACGAACCAGGCTTTTGTGAAGAAGATAAAGATGTGTCTTAGCATCATTGGTTCATTTAAATCATAGCGCGTTTTTTATTTTTTTTACAGGGTTTAATTAATGGTTTTGAATATATTATTTGATTGTTATTCTTATAACGAATGAAGCAATTTGGTTGAGTGGCAAGCGCGTTGGCATGTGATCATTGGGACCTGGGTTCGAATCCCAGGTCCCCCAAAACTTTATTTGATTTTGCTTTTTAGGTATTCATGTGCAACGTTCCAAGCGTGGTTCACCAAATACCTCCAGATCCCAATTGCCAAGTGGCTTCAAGCCAAGATCTAATGAACCAGGCTGATGGACCACCATGGACTAAAGTCAACCAATGCATACTGGAGTGGAAAAGTCTGTGAAGGCCAACGTGTTGGGCCTGGAAAATTGCCAATTCCACCACCAAATTAAGCCCAGCAACCCCCTGAGTATTCTTTACATTTTATTTTCTTTTCCTTATTCATTTATTTTATTATTATTGTCATTACCTTAATTAATTAATTAACCCATTAATTTTTTTATAAAAAATCAGAAAACAACAAAAATATTTTTATCAATTCCATTAATTCTATTATTACTATTTTTGTAAATAAACCATTAATTAATTCATTTAGTTTAATTAGGTTCAATTTTAATATATTTCGCATTAAATTAAAATCAATATAGAATTAGGGTTTTTAATATTTTTAATCATTCTCATCTTATTTCCTTAAATAATAATAAAAAACAAAAATCTTTTCATTTAATTAATTAGTTCAATTATTAATTTAGACTAATTTTTAATTCAAAAATAACAAAAATATGCTTTATTTAATAAAAAGGGTCAAAACCCTAAGGACACTACGATTTAATTTTCTCGCGCGCGAATAACTTTTGATCCATGTTTCAATATTGTAACTGCTTCGAGAATGTAATAGTTTTTAATTAGGGTTTATTTATCGCTTTTATTTTCTTTTCGCAATTTAATTTTTAAGGGTTTGTCTTTGGCGATGTAAATACCCGACGCCTTGTAATAACTTAGATTTATTTTCCGGAATTTAATTTCCGCAACCATTAACTATTAGATGTTTGAATAATAGGCAATGCATGACAAGACCAATTTTAACCTAAAATCAACAGTAGCTCACCATGACATGTACAAAGATAATATAACTGAAAAACAATACACTTGCACATGCCACTCCTAGGGTATACCTCACTTGGTTGCCTCGAATGTGGTCATTGAGTATAGGAAGTTTTAGAGGTCGCCCTCTTGTCCAAAGATCATAAGTTGCCTCGAAACGGTTGCCTCGGATAAAATGATCTAAGACATTAGGGTTACCGCTAAGGCATCCTAACATTGCTTTAGTGACCACACGTCCCTAATCGAATTGACCCGAAAACTACAACGACGGTACTACCTACTCCTCAATAGTGGGATAACATTGTCTAAAGGACACTTGTACAAATTAATTCCTTTTTGAGTAGGTAGATGGTTCTTAAGTACTTGCTCCTTTAAAACAAAACAAAACTTTTCGCACTTACACTCTCTTCAAAAAAACAATACTCTTTTCAAACCCACAAACACAAATAAAAGCAAACTTTTGAAAACACAATGAGCAAGTACCTAAGAGCCCGTGGATAACCACGGATAGAAAGAGTGCTAACACCTTCCCTTTCTATAATCTACCTCCCGAACCCGAGAAACATCTCAAAAGGGAATTTTTCTGTGCTTTTGTCCTTTCCTTGTTGGATAAAATAAAAGATAGTGGCGACTCTTGCTCACCGCGACATTTTGCAAAAACAAACGCAAAACGCGAATCAGCATTCCAAAACAGTCAGTTTTATTCCCACCGATCACAGAACTGGCGACTCTGCTGGGGAAATCTTATAAGTGAGGTGTACCTTAGGATTATATCACTTGTGTTTTCAATTGTATGCTTTGTATGCTTTAATTTTGTGGGCTTGTATCGGAGTTTTATAGATCCTAACCTGGATCTGGGGGTACCCTTTAGGTAAGTAGCAATAAACTGTGAGGGATCTGTCCGCCGTAGACCGACACGGATGAAGCAGTAGCTACGTTGGTGTGGAACCTTGGTCTGTACAGACATCCCTTGTGTTGGAACGAGGAGAATATGGGTCTTCTAAGGAGTCATTAAGCACCAACTGACCTTAGAACCTTAAATTGACCAACTTGGCCATAGAACAGTAGCAGTATGCTACACTCATTGAGGCTAAACTCTCGCGATGATTCCGGCCGCAAGAAAAGGTTGCTAAACTGGAATTATGACCGATTGAGGGTAGTCAGTGATATTGAGATCCTCTAGAACCCGGTTACTATTTTTTAGGACAGGTCTTAACCAACTGAATTGAAAGAGGGTAGTACCTAAGCTCCATGCCAGCCTGAAATCTAAGGGCTCTTTTGTGTGACTTGTGTGCCTTTACCATGTTTGCCTTTTGTGGATACTTGTGGTGTGCCTTTACCATGACATCATGACATCATAACATTGCATACATTTTGCATGAGGACTAACCTATTTCAAAGACAAGAGGGTTTCATATCTGCTCTGTTTTGTAGGTCATCATGATGCCCATGCATAGGAATACTATCCGGATCAACTTTGTCCAAGTACCTACCCTGCTTAAAGATTTGGTAGCCAGGATTCCAGACACTACTTCCTTCATCAGAAGGCATGGCTCTCTGCTCAGTTTGGTCACCTCAAAGTTGGACGAACAAATGATGAGTGTCCTGGTCCAATTCTATGATCCATTGTACCATTGTTTTACTTTCCAGGACTTCCAGCTGGTGCCTACCCTAGAAGAGTTCTCTGAGCTGCTCGATATCTCTGTTCTGGAGCAGACCCCGTTTACTGGATGGGAGAAGACTCTTAAGCCCGGAGAAATTGCTGCAGCCCTTCACTTGACCAAGGAGGAGGTAATGGCTAACTGGGAGACTAGAAGTGGAGCTAAGGGTTTTCTGGCTAAGTTTTTGGTTGACAAAGCTAATTACTTCTGGGACAGCGTAGACTTCAAGGCGTACGAGGACATTCTGGCTCTCTTGATTTATGGTCTGGTATTGTTTCCGAATCCCGACACTTTTGTTGATATTAATGCCATCAAGATCTTCATCACTCAGAATCCGGTACCCACTCTCTTGGGTGATATCCTTCATCAGCTCTATGCTCGTACTGCCCGAAAGCGGGGAACTTTAATGTGCTGTGCTCCTTTATTGTCGAGGTGGTTTATTTCGCACCTCCCTAAGTCCGTACTAAAGAACAAAGAAGGAATGGGCTGGGCTTATAGGGTGATGTGTCTTTCTAATAATGACATTATCTGGACTCTCAAAGGAATGGATGAGGTGATTATCATTGATCGATGTGGAGAGTATCCTAATGTTCCATTGATCGAGACCCATGGAGGGATTTCTTACAACCCATGCTTAGCTCTCCGTCAGTTTGGAAGAGCCAGAAGAGAAGGGCCTCATGAGATGTTGATGCCCCATATCATCTTTGATTTTCAGGGAGATAGCGACGAGTTGCGTCGTAGATTCATAAGGGCTTGGGATAGAGTTCACCAATCTGACCCACATGAGTTGGGACCAAAGACTTCCCTACCAATGGAGCCATATCTCATATGGGTCCGCATCCGCGCCCAGAAGCTAGGTATGCCATATGAAGCTGTCAGGCATGTTACTCTTGAAGTTGCTAATGAGGAGGGGGTTCTTCCAACTATTCTCCACCCTTATATGCCCACTGATATTGGGGCACTGAAGAGGTCTTGGATGCAGTTGAAGGATGAACGGGATTCCTATCGAGAGAGGTTCAATGAATAGGAGCAGAAGATCCAGAAGCTAACTAGGAAACTGGAGAACGAGCGGATCCTGAATGATTATGTCCGCACTGAGAAGAAGAGACCATGGGAGCATTGATGGACCTTTGATGATTTCTTTTACAGTTTTTGTTTACTTTTTAGTATTTCCATTCTTGTAACGCCTAAGGGCAATTTGTTGAACAATTTAAATTTCGAAGTTTAAATCTAATAAAGTGTGTTTCCTTTCTTGTTTACAAATTTGAATCCCGATTGTCTTTGAAATCATAAATCATACGCATTTCATCCCATGCACTTCATAAACAGGTACCCATTACAGGTCTCTTATCTTCTTCGCTGTTTATTTCAGCAATCACCATGTCTGCTGAACCTTCAACTGAGCAAGCTATCAAGGCCCTCCAGGCCCAGAATGCCCAATTTCAATAGCTGTTCATGAATTTAGCTAAGGGTCAGCAGGACCTGAAGACCTTGATTCTGAAAGAGAAGAAGAAGAAGAAGAAGAAGAGGACCATCATGTTCAACACTGGACGCGGGTTTGGAAACGGGCTGCAGAATGAAGTTGATCTGACCACCTCATCTGGAGGGAAAGATATTCCACAAGAAAGGAGGGCTCCTAGCCCTATGGTCTCCGACAACGAGACGGACTATGATGAAGAACAGTATCCTCCTGCTGAGGATAAGTACAAACAGCTGGAAGACCGTTTAAGCGCTATGGAAATTCAGAAGGTGCCCGGTCTGGACTTCGGAGATCTAGGTCTATCCTCTAGGGTGGTGATTCCCCATAAATTCAAGGCACCTGCCTTTGCCAAGTATGACGGAGTTTCCTGTCCAAAACTGCACCTCCGGTCATATGTGAGGAAGATCCAGCCTTACACGGCTGATAAGAACTTGTGGATCCATTTCTTTCAAGACAGTCTCTCAGGGACTCAGCTTGAGTGGTTCTATCAGTTGAACGGAGCCAGTATCCGTAATTGGGAGGATTTGGCTACTGCATTCTATTGGCAGTATCAGTACAACTCCGACCTCGCTCCTACGCGTACCCAACTCCAGGGTATGTCAATAGGAACGGGTGAAGTATTCAAAGAGTATGCTCAAAAATGGAGAGACCTTGTTGGAAGGGTGCAACCACCTTTGGCTGATCGTGAACTTGTTGACATGTTTTTGGGGACCCTGTCTGGTCCATTCTTTAACCATCTAATTGGAAGCTCTTCAGCTTGGTTTACAGATCTTATTTTGACTGGTGAAAGGATTGAAGCTGGTATTAAGGCTGGGAAGATACAGAAGGGTGCCTCCTCTAGCACTGAGAAGAAGCCGTTTAAGAAAGAGTCCAGTGTTGTCTACAGTTCGAGAAGACAGAATAGACCTGAACACCGCCAAGCTGTCAATGCGGTTGTTATTTCAAAACCTGTTGGCGCTCCTCAGCATCACAATCAACAAAAGGACGAGAGACCTCGAAGGCAATTCACTCGTCTCAACATGACTTTGTCTCAGATTCTGCCACAGTTGCTGAAGACCAATTTGGTGACTCTAAAAGAAGCTCCGAAGAATCCGAGTACCATATCACCAAAGTACAACCCTAATGCCCGCTGCGCTTTTCACTTTGATAGACCGGGGCATAATACAGATGATTGTTGGGTTTTGAGGAACAAGGTGCAAGACCTAATTGATGCAAAGGAGATTGAGTTTGAGGCGCCCGAGAGGCCTAATGTTGTGACTGCTCCCATGCCCAAACATGGAGTAAATGGTGTAGAGGAAGACTTGTTTGTAGTTTCCATGGATGATATTGTTACCCCTCTGATGACTGTCAAGAAGAACCTGTTGCTAGCCAGTTTATTTCCGGGCTGTGGCGAAGGTTGCTATATGTGTTCTGTTTCACCTACTGGTTGCCCATTTCTGAAGTCAGGTATCCAAAACCTGATGGATAATAAGGAGATCATGTTTGAGAATATTATTGTTCCTTCCATTCCTACTGAAGAAGTTTCCATCATTACAATTTTCGACAATTCTTCCAAGGCTCCCTCGAGGAAGCCTGTTAGGATTACATCTGTTCCAAAGATCTCACCTGTAATCATCACTGTTCCGGGGCCCATCCCCTACACCTCTGACAAAGCTGCCCCTCGACACTATGGGGTAGATGTTCATGTTCTAGGAGTTAAGCAATAGTTGGATGTTGATACCGGCGTCAGCAACATTACTGGGCCTGCTAAAGTCACCCGCAGCGGTAGACTTTTCTCACCTGATATTGCTCCACCAACTGTCCAAAGACCTATTGTCATTACACTTGCAAGTGTGCCTAATGCCATTCCTGATCAAGTACTTAGTCCTACCCCTGTCGCCGAGTCATCTAACGCTCGAGGCAAAGGGATCACCACTGATATGCATGCCCAGACGGAGGCATCGAAGACAATTACTGTTGAAGCTTCCAAACAGGAGATGGAAGAGATTTTGAAGATTATTAAGAAGAGTGATTATAACATAGTTGAGCAGCTGGGGAAAACCCCATCCAAGATTTCTATGTTGTCATTGTTGTTGTGTTCAGAGGCCCACGCCAAGGCTCTGATTACCTTCCTGAAGTCTGCTCACGTGCCACAAGAGACATCAACTGATCAGTTTACAGATTGTGTGGCTAATTTAACTGCTGATAATGGTTTGGGTTTCTCCGACGCTGATTTGACTGCTAAAGGGAAGAACCATAATGATGCCCTGCATGTCTCCATTGAATGCAGGGGCACTACTCTTGCACATGTATTGGTTGACATTGGTTCCTCATTGAACTTCTTGCCCAAGAAAGCTCTAGACCGGTTGGATTGCGAAGGGTTGGAGCTAAAGCCAAGTAACATCATTGTCAGGGCCTTTGACGGGTCCAAAAGGATGGTAAATGGTGAAGTTGATATTCCAATTAAAGTTGGTTCTCAGGTCTTCAATTCTACATTTTACGTGATGGACATTCGGCCATCCTATTCTTGTTTGCTGGGTCGTCCATGGATCCATAAAGCTGGGGCCATAACCTCAACGCTTCACCAGAAGCTGAAGTACCCGGTCAGAGGAAAGATTGTGACAGTTCAAGGGGAGGAAGAATACATGGTCATCCACCTCAACTCGTTCAGATACGTAGAAATGGATGGGGAGTTCATTGAGACCCCATTTCAGCACTTTGAAGAAGTTCCTCAAACACTAGCATCAGCTGAGACTGTGGTTGAAGATTCTCCTATGAAGATGGCTTCCTTAAAGGATGCCCGGGCTGTTATTGAGAAGGGTGAGTGTGCAAATTGGGGCCGACTTCCTAATTTCACTCAGAAGACTAATAAGTTTGGTTTGGGTTTCACTGCAGAAGCTCAAAGGGTTGTTCGAAGTGCAAGGATTGGAAGACCCCCCGTGTTCATCAGCAACTCGGGAGTGAATGCCATTGAGGATGATGTGGAGGAGTCTGAATTCGACAGCTGGATCTATCCTACGACCAATGGTGGACCAAGCAACTGGATAGCAAAGGACTTCATCCCTATTACTTTTGTTACCCAGTAATGAACTCTTTGTTTTGAAATTGTAACAGACAATGTTTTGAAACTTTATGGCCCGGTGTCTTACCCGGGGCACCGTGGCTTCATTTGTGAGGGCTTTTGTGTGCCATTTTCATATATCATTAATAAAAGCATTGGACGTTTCTTGCATTTCAAATTTTGCGCTCCTTGTTTTTCTTTATTATATATTTCAAAACAACTATTTTACACACACTCACATATACAGGTCCACATCCACTCTGGATCTCACTGGTAACGACTCTGCTACGGCCAATTATGACTTCGAAAATCCGATCAACTTAGCCGAAGACGAAGGTGAAGATGATTGCGAAGTGCCTGTTGAACTTGCAAGACTGCTACTCCAGGAAGAGAGGACCATTCAGCCACACGAAGATCCAGTGGAAACAGTGAATCTGGGTACTAAGACAGACAAAAAGGAAGTCAAGATCGGTGCAAATTTGGAGCTTAGTGTGAAGCAACGATTGATTCAGATGCTGCATGACTATGTTGAAATCTTTTCCTGGTCTTACGAAGATATGCCTGGGTTGGATACTAACATTGTGGTTCATCGCCTGCCTACCAAGGAAGACTGCCCGCCCATAAAACAGAAGGTTCGCCGTATGCGCCCAGAGATGTCTGAGAAAATAAAGGCCGAAGTTATGAAATAGTTTGACGCCGGTTTTCTAGCAGTTACTTCTTACCCTCAGTGGGTCGCCAATGTGGTTCCTGTGCCGAAGAAGGATGGTAAGGTTCGAATGTGTGTTGACTACAGGGATTTGAACAGGGCAAGCCCTAAGGATGACTTCCCTCTACCTCATATTGACGTTCTGGTTGACAATACTGCTCAGCACAAGGTCTTCTCCTTTATGGATGGTTTCTCCGGTTATAATCAGATAAAGATGGCTCCCGAAGACATGGAGAAGACGACCTTTGTTACTCAGTCGGGCACCTTTTGTTACAAGGTCATGCCTTTTGGATTGAAGAATGCTGGGAAAACATATCAACGTGCCATGGTTGCTTTGTTTCATGACATGATCCATCATGATATTGAAGTATACGTCGATGATATGATTGCAAGGTCCCAGACTGAGGAGGAACACCTTGACCATCTACATAAGCTGTTTGACAGGTTGAAGTTGTACAAGCTGAGATTGAACCCAAACAAGTGCACCTTCGGGGTGAGGTCTGGTAAGCTACTGGGTTTCGTCGTAAGCGAAAAAGGTATTCAAGTGGATCCTGCCAAAGTGAAAGCCATACAAGAGATGCCAGCTCCTAAGACAGAGAAAGAGGTCAGAGGCTTTCTAGGACGACTGAACTACATTGCCTGATTCATCTCGCACCTAACTGTTACTTGTGAGCCAATCTCCAAGCTGCTGAAGAAAGATCAGGTAGTACGTTAGAACGATGAATGTCAGGCTGCTTTTGAAAGAATCAAAGAGTATCTCTAAGAGCCACCCATCCTGATGCCACCAGTTGAAGGGAGACCTCTGATCTTATACTTGACAGTACTTGACAACTCAATGGGGTGTGTGCTGGGGTAGCATGACGAGTCTGGCCGAAAAGAGCATGCTATTTATTACCTTAGCAAAAAGTTTACCAACTGTGAGACCCGATACTTACTGCTTGAGAAAACTTGTTGCGCTTTGGCATGGGCTTCTCGCCGTCTGAGACAGTATATGCTGACTCACACTACTCTATTGATTTCAAAGATGGATCCAATCAAGTATATCTTCGAAAAGCCTGCCTTGTCCGGAAGAATAGCAAGATGGCAGATGATCTTGACTGAGTATGACATCCAGTACACAACTCAAAAAGCAATCAAGGGAAGTGTATTGGCAGACCATTTGGCGCACCAGGCAGTGGATGATTACCAGTCTATGAACTTTGAATTCCCGGACGAAAATATCATGCTGATAACTGATTGTGAGACACCTGGACTGGATGAAGGACCTGAGGAAGGATCCCGATGGTCTATGTACTTTGATGGAGCTTCGAACGCTTTGGGTAATGGCATTGGCGCCGTGATCATATCTCCTAAAGGCTCTCATACTCCATTTACCGCCTGACTATGTTTCAACTGCACCAACAACATGGCGGAGTATGAAGCATGCATTATGGGTCTTCGAGCTGCAATTGACCTAAGGCTTAAGTTTCTAAGTGTCTTCGGAGATTCTGCTCTCGTGATCAGTCAGATCAAAGGCAAGTGGGATACGAAACACCCTAATCTTATTCCTTACAAGGAGTATGTATTGACGTTGCTTCCCCATTTCGAGAAGATAACCTTTGAGCACTTTCCTAGAGAGGAGAATCAGTTGGCGGACGCGCTAGCTACGATGTCTTCTATGTTCAAAGTCAAATGGGACAACGAGGCTCCTCGGATCATTATTGAAAGATTGGACGAACCTGCACACTGCTGTGATCTTGAGACTGAAGAGGTAACAGAAAAGCCCTGGTATCATGAGGTGAAGAGGTACCTTGAAGCTCAAGAATACCCCGAGGGTGCATCTGTTAATGACAAGAAGTTTCTGAGAAGGTTCGCGGCAAAGTTCTTCATCAGCAATGACATCCTTTATAAACGTAACCATGATTCAACCTTACTATGTTGTGTGGATAAGAATGAAGCAGAAAGGATCATGGCAGATTTGCATGAAGGCACTTTCGGGACTCATTCCAGTGGACATACCATGGCAAAGAAAATCCTTCGGGCAGGATATTACTGGTCCACAATGGAAGCTAACTGTTATCAGCATTCTCAGACATATCACAAATGCCAGATCTATGCTGATAAGGTGTAAATTCCTCCAGTTCCTCTAAATTTTTTGACAGCACCTTGGCCTTTTGTAATGTGGGGCATTGATATGATCGGCGAGATCAGACCAACGGCATCCAACGGGCATTGTTTCATCCTGGTAGCGATTGATTACTTTACCAAGTGGGTTGAATCGGCTTCCTTTGCTACCGTAACCAAGAACTTCGTGGCACGGTTCATTCGGCACAACCTAATCTGTCAATACGGTGTACCAGAGAGGATCATTACGGACAATGGTACCAATCTTAATAACAAGATGATCACTGAGCTCTACGAGCAATTCAAGATACAGCATCACAACTCTTCTCCCTACCGGCCGAAGATGAATGGGGCTGTTGAAGCGACTAATAAGAACATTAGGAAGATTGTGCAGAAGATGACAGTGACATACAAAGACTGGCACGAGATGTTACCGTTTGCTCTTAACGGGTATCGTACCTTAGCACGGACGTCAACAGAGGCAACACCCTATTCCTTGGTTTATGGCATGGAGGCAGTCTTGCCCATCGAAGTTCAGATACCCTCTCTCCGGATCATGAAGGATGCAGGTTTGAGCGAAGATGACTGGATTCAGACCCGACTTGATCAACTGAATCTAATCGACGAAAAAAGACTTACTGCTGTTTGTCATGGTCAGACGTACCAAAAATGGATGATCAAGGCATTTAACAAGAAAGTCAGACGACAAGAGTATCAAGTTGGGGACCTGGTAATCAAGTGCATTATTCTACCTCAAGGTGATCCCAGGGGAAAATGGACCCCTACTTACGAAGGGACATTTGTGGTTAAGAACATCTTCTCAGGATGAGCTATGATTCTAACCACCATGGATGGTGACGACCTTCCTCACCCCGTCAATGCAGACATAGTGAAAAGATACTACGCATAATCAAAGACCCGCTAGGTTGACTGGCCTAGGCAAAAATAAGGGCTTCCCGGCGAACCAAAAGGGTTTGGGCAAAAATAAGGGATGAAAATGAAAAAATCTGTACACCCGGCAAGTCGAAAACCTGAAAAAGGCGGCTTGGGAAAACATGGGTATCCCGGTGGACTGAAAACCCGAAAGGGCGGTCCAGGAAAAAGTTAGGGATCAAAGCGTAATATTATGTCTCATTAGATCACCTCGCATCCAGACTTCGGTATCAACTATCAGGCTCGGACGGCACCAATCAATCAGATTCATCTTCAACTAAGCAGCAAAGTGATGAGACACTTGAAGATATAAAAGCAATAGCAGAGTTGGAACCCAGTGAGATTATTCACATAGCTGTTTTGTTTTCTTTTCACAAATTGTATAAATTCTATTTGTTCGGCGGCGTCCTCTTGCTAGGACGCCAGCCTCTTGTACAAAAACGCCTATTTTCAGGAAAACTTCAAAACCAATACAAATTCATTTTCAAACAAATTTCAAATTGTTTTTCCTTTATCTGTTTTGTTTTGCAAAGAACGTCCAATGTTCATTTTTGATATATGCATTTGACATTAATTGTTTCTCATAAATATTTACATGCGAAACAAAGGACGAATCACCGGTAATATCAGAAATAGGGGCAATAAGAATTGTCCGAGCTGTGTAGTTACTTTGTCCACCAAGGTACCAAGGTAGGTTCAGCTGAAGAATATGACCAAGATACCATCACTCCCCGCAGAGTAAAACAGTAATGGTAGCTCTCCCCACTGAGACTTACAACTATGAACGAATCAGCAATACTCTCCCCAAGCAGAGTTAATCTACCATCAGCCCTAAAAAGGCTTGGTATCCCCAGAAGATCTTAATCTTCCCCAGCAAGTATAAGAGCATCCCCGGCAGTCTTAATATCCCCCAACAAAATATAAGAATGTTCCCGGTGGAATACAAGATACCCCAATGGAGCCATTTCCCCAGCGTAGTCTGAAAAAGGCTTCCCTTCCAGAGTTGAATCATCTTCCCCAGTAGATTCTGGAAGCTTATCCCCTGCAGAGCACAAATAAATCTCCCCAGCCAAATTCAGAAGGTTATCCTCACAAGAGTCTAACTGGGTTATCCTCAGCAAGTTTCAACTAAAGGATCATCCCCAGCGAAGTTCTTTCTATCCCCAGCGGAGTTCATCATTAAAATCCCCAACAGAGCTTATCAACAGAATCCCCAGCGGAGTTATCATTAAAATCTTTAGCAGAACGTCTTTATCCCACAGAGTAATTCCCCTCGGAGTAATCTCTTCATCAGTTTACTTTCCCAACGGAGTTCTTCTCTCCTACAGGTTTATCATCTCCGTTCATCATCCCCAGCGGAAACGAAGAACTCAACTCTATTCTCCAGCAGCCCCGGGATTTATTTTCCCCAGCTAAAACATCACATTTCCATACATCATGATACATGCATATACGCATCATACCAGGAAATCTCATTTATGTTGAGAACATCATTGCTTGATCCATCTCATGCATTGCATGTGACTGACCTTTTACCTTTCAGGAAATATGCAGTTAAGTCCCCAGCTACGTCAAAGACCTGACCGGTTCTTAAATCTCAATTGAATTATCCTCGGTTGAATTTCAGATAAGGTTCTTAATCTCGGAAGTTTCTCTACGTCATAGTGTGGACGAGTACTATAATCTCAACGGTATACTCCATTGAGCACGAGTCCGTTCCTAGATCTTGATGTTTCCCTACGTCATAGTGTGGACGAGTTCTATAACCTCAACGGTATACTCCATTGAGCACGAGACAGTTCCTAGATCTTGAGGAAGATGTTTCCCTACGTCATAGTGTGGACGAGTACTATAACCTCAACGGTATACTCCATTGAGCACGAGTCAGTTCCTAGATCTTGATGTTTTCCTCCGTCATAGTATGGACAAGTACTATAACCTCAACGGTATACTCCATTGAGCACGAGTCAGTTCCTAGATCTTGATGTTTTCCTCCGTCATAGTGTGGACGAGTACTATAACCTCAACGGTATACTCCATTGAGCACGAGTCAGTTCCTAGATCTTGATGTTTTCCTCCGTCATAGTGTGGACAAGTTCTATAACCTCAACGGTATACTCCATTGAGCACGAGACAGTTCCTAGATCTTGATGAAGATGTTTTCCTCCGTCATAGTATGGACGAGTTCTATAACCTCAACGGTATACTCCATTGACCACGAGACAGTTCCTAGATCTTGATGAAGATGTTTCCCTCCGTCATAGTATGGACGAGTACTATAACCTCAGCGGTATACTCTGTTGAGCACGAGTCAGTTCCTAGATCTTGATGTTTTCCTCCGTCATAATATGGACAAGTTCTATAACCTCAACGGTATACTCCATTGAGCACAAGATAGTTCCTAGATCTTGATGAAGATGTTTCCCCCAGTTGAATTATGGACAAGTTCTTAAGACTCAGCCGAGGCATTCTCTCAGTTGAAGTACAAGCCAGATTCCTAAATCTCAACAAAAGTTAGACTTCCCCAGCGGAACCTTCTACGACAACAGGTATACAAGTTCTCGCTAAGGAATCTCTTATGCGATCGACACTCCTGCAGATGGAATATGTAAGCCCATCCTCCTATCAACAATCTCCAAATGGCATCTGTAAGCCCATTCCCGACATCACAAAATGCTGATACTGCACCATGCGAGTGCAAATTTTTGGGCACTCTAGTGTTCAATTATCATCCCCCTTCGGATCACGAAAGGCTCAAAAGCCAATCTATATCCCCAGGTTTAAGAAAATTGAACAGGGGAAACAATTGTACCCCAAAATTTTCCCTCCCATATTCCTCAAAGATTTGCCAAGAATAATCTTCAAGTTGCTCAAGTTGGCTCAAGGATTGGACAGTCAAGTCACCTCCTAAGGCGGTCAAGGCAAAATTAGGGTTTTGTGTTGCATCAAGGTCCTCACATCCAAATGACCTAAAGTGATCCCCAATGTCCTAATATGTTCTTAAGTTCATCCATGTCAAATTTCAAGCCTTGCAGAGAAAGTTTGGTCAGTCAATTGCTCAAGAGGCCCAAAAATCGACTGTGTTAGGGCAAAAGTCAAATGTGTCCCAAATACAGTCAAACCTCAAGATTTTTTGTCAACATTCTCATTTTGAAGGATAATTCATCATTTTATCAAGGGTTGATCATGATTCATCAAGGATTGCTCAAGATTCATCAAGATTCAAAAGTTGCTAAATTAGGGTTTTGTAGGAAAAGTCAACTCAACTTTGACCAAGTATAACTTTCTCATACTTTATGAGAAATGACCCATCCAAAACGCATTTTGAAGAGGATGCAATTTCCTAAAATCCATCTTCACACCCCAATATCAAGAAATGCTCTCACAAAAAGTTACAAATTTGGACATTATAGGTCATTTTTGAAAGTCAACAAAAACACCTTTTTTGCCAAAGCTTATAACTTGAGCATGGAACATCAAAATGAGATGATACAAAAAGGGTTGATTAGAGGACATATCAAGGTTTCTAAAAAGTCCAAGAACACCTCCAAAAGTTCAAAATTGAAGAAGTTATGCATTGTTGAAGTTGGGCATTTTTCCAAAATTGCCAAAAGTCAACTATCCTCAAAACTCCAATTTTTGACAAAAGGCCCCACTTTTTTCCACTTGATTTGGTCTTGTCATGCCACACACGTGTCCCATCTTTAATTTCATGACCAAACATTTATTTTTCTATTTTAATTCATTTTTATTGATTTAATTCATTATTAATCAATATTAAATCAAATAAAATCTAAAAAAATTATGTAAAGGGATTCTTGTGATTTGTACAGCTTGCAAATATCATATAACACCTAGTCAATTCGTATCAAGTCAATTCAAGCACAAAAAATCAGATTTGGCCTCTTTTTGGAAAGCTTATCAATGGTGATCAAATCCAATATTCCAACTTCAATGCACATGGATATTGGTCCAAATTTTGACCTAAACTGATTCCATTATATGCACACAAGCCACTCAAACCTAGAACACGCATAAAACCTTGCAGAAACGGCCATACCAATTTGGTGAAAAAGCTTGGAAAGTGTGAGATTGAAAACAATCTTGGAGCTCGATTCCAACCAAAAGCTCAACACAGCTCTCTTCCTTGACATCCAGTGGAGCTATACCAATCAAAACCAAGCCTTTTCATCGCCTGAAACGCCCTGTAAGTCACCACGAACTTGGCTCTGGACATGATATCGTGAAATCATTTTCTTGCATCCTCTTGCCAATTTTCTTGTACATTTATAGTCATAATTCAATTTCCATTGATTCTACAATATTTGATTGTATTTTTATGGCCTCTAACCCCATATCCAGAACCTAGGGTTCTTGTTCTTGTTTTTAGGCGTTTTTTATGCAGGTTAAATTAAGGTTAGTAATGGTTACAGGGATGACTAGGAGGAATAGACGAGTACGTTGGTACTCTTGGATTTCATTTTTATGGCCTGGGAGAGATTTTTGAAAGATCCTATGAATCTTCCTGCGGATAAAAATCTGCAGGTAAACGAACCAGGCTTTTGTGAAGAAGATGAAGATGTGTCTTAGCGTCATTGGTTCATTTAAATCATAGCGCGTTTTTTATTTTTTTTACAGGGTTTAATTAATGGTTTTGAATATATTATTTGATTGTTATTCTTATAACGAATGAAGCAATTTGGTTGAGTGGCAAGCGCGTTGGCATGTGATCATTGGGACCTGGGTTCGAATCCCAGGTCCCCCAAAACTTTATTTGATTTTGCTTTTAAGGTATTCATGTGCAACGTTCCAAGCGTGGTTCACCAAATACGTCCAGATCCCAATTGCCAAGTGGCTTCAAGCCAAGATCCAATGAACCAGGCTGATGGACCACCATGGACTAAAGTCAACCAATGCATACTGGAGTGGAAAAGTCAATGAAGGCCAACGTGTTGGGCCTGGAAAATTGCCAATTCCACCACCAAATTAAGCCCAGCACCCCCCTGAGTATTCTTTACATTTTATTTTCTTTTCCTTATTCATTTATTTTATTATTATTGTCATTACCTTAATTAATTAATTAACCCATTAATTTTTTTTATAAAAAATCAGAAAACAACAAAAATATTTTTATCAATTCCATTAATTCTATTATTACTATTTTTGTAAATAAACCATTAATTAATTCATTTAGTTTAATTAGGTTCAATTTTAATATATTTCGCATTAAATTAAAATCAATATAGAATTAGGGTTTTTAATATTTTTAATCATTCTCATCTTATTTCCTTAAATAATAAAAAAAACAAAAATCTTTTCATTTAATTAATTAGTTCAATTATTAATTTAGATTAATTTTTAATTCAAAAATAACAAAAATATGCTTTATTTAATAAAAAGGGTCAAAACCCTAAGGACACTCCGATTTAATTTTCTCGCGCGCGAATAACTTTTGATCCATGTTTCAATATTGTAACTGCTTCGAGAATGTAATAGTTTTTAATTAGGGTTTATTTATCGCTTTTATTTTCTTTTCGCAATTTAATTTTTAAGGGTTTGTCTTTGGCGATGTAAATACCCGATGCCTTGTAATAGCTTAGATTTATTTTCCGCAATTTAATTTCCACAACCATTAACTGTTAGATGTTTGAATAATAGGCAATGCATGACAAGACCAATTTTAACCTAAAATCAACAGTAGCTCACCATGACATGTACAAAGATAATATAACTGAAAAACAATACACTTGCATATGCCACTCCTAGGGTACACCTCACTTGGTTGCCTAGAATGTGGTCATTGAGTATAGGAAGTTTTAGAGGTCGCCCTCTTGTCCAAAGATCATAAGTTGCCTCGAAACGGTTGCCTCGGATAAAATGATTTAAGACATTAGGGTTACCGCTAAGGCATCCTAACATTGCTTTAGTGACCACACGTCCCTTAATCGATTTGACCCGAAAACTACAACGACGGTGCTACCTACTCCTCAATAGTGGGATAGCATTGTCTAAAGGACACTTGTACAGATTAATTCCTTTTTGAGTAGGTAGATGGTTCTTAAGTACTTGCTCCTTTAAAACAAAACAAAACTTTTCGCACTTACACTCTCTTCAAAAAAACAATACTCTTTTCAAACCCACAAACACAAAGAAAAGCAAACTTTTGAAAACACAATGAGCAAGTACCTAAGAGCCTGTGGATAACCACAGATAGAAAGGGTGCTAACACCTTCCCTTTCTATAATCTACCTCCCGAACCCGAGAAACATCTCAAAAGGGAATTTTTCTGTGCTTTTGTCCTTTCCTTGTTGGATAAAATAAAAGACGGTGGCGACTCTTGCTCACCGCGACATTTTGCAAAAACAAACGCAAAACGCGAATCAGCATTCCAAAACAGTCAGTTCTATTCCCACCGATCACAAAACTCAACTGGGATAAAGAGGCTCCCCAAATCACCATTGAGCGAATGGACGAACCTGCGCACTGTCATGAGATTAATACCGAGGAAGTAGTGGAACAACCCTGGTTTCATGAAATCAAAAGGTATCTCAAGACTCGAGAATACCCTGAAGGAGCTTCAGTCACGGTAAAAAGTTCTTAAGGAGATTTGCTGCCAAGTTCTTCCTGAGCAATGGTATCCTATATAAGCGCAACCATGATTGTGTTCTACTTCGTTGTGTGGACAAAGTTGAAGCTGAGCTAATCATGACTGAAATACATAGTGGCACATTTGGCACCCACTTGAGCGGACATATGATGGCTAAGAAGATTCTAAGGGCAGGCTACTACTGGTCTACCATGGAAGCTGACTATCATCAATATTCCCGTACTTGTCACAAATTCCAAGTCTATGCTGACAAGGTACACATTCCTCCCGTTCCTCTCAACATTCTAACAGCTCCTTGGCCATTCGCAATGTGGGGAATCTACATGATTGGAGAGATCAAGCCTACGGCATCCAATGGATATCGTTTCATCCTGGTGGCTATTGATTACTTTACCAAGTGGGTCGAAGCAGCTTCCTTCGCCTCCGTTACAAAGAATGTGGTTGCCTGCTTCATCAAGCAGAACCTCATTTACCGGTATGGTATCCCCGACAGGATCATCACGGACAACGGTACAAACCTGAATAACACTGTGATCACTGCTCTGTGCGAGCAACTCAAGATTCAACATCACAATTCATCTCCCTATCGGCCAAAGATGAACGGTGTTATTGAAGTTGCGAACAAAAATATCAAGAAGATCATTCAAAATATGACAGTCACATACAAGGACTGGCATGAGATGTTACCGTTTACTCTGCATGGATATCATACCACGG
Organism: Vicia faba; assembly: GCA_948472305.1. Lineage (NCBI taxonomy): Eukaryota > Viridiplantae > Streptophyta > Magnoliopsida > Fabales > Fabaceae > Vicia > Vicia faba. Next base: position 85,767 of record CATIWC010002005.1, on the reverse strand, counting down.
CGCGTACTTCCACAGGGGTAACCCCTTTTTCTTTGGTATATGGCATGGAAGATGTTTTACATATGGAAGTTCAGATTCCTTCCTTGAGGATTATGAAGGATGTTGGTTTAAGTGAAGACGATTGGATTCAGACCCGGCTTGATCGACTTAATTTGATCGACGAGAAGTGACTTACTGCTGTTTGTCATGGTCAGACGTATCAAAAACTGATGATCAAGGCTTTCAACAAGAAATTCAAACGTCAGGTCTATCAAGTCGGAGATCTTGTAATCAAGCGGATCATCTTGCCGCAGAGTAATCCCAGGGGCAAGTGGACTCCTACTTACGAAGGACCATTTATGATCAAGAACATCTTTTCTGGTGGGGCAATGATTCTGACCACCATGGATAGCGATGACCTACTGCACCCTGCGAACGCAGACATAGTCAAAAGATACTACGCATAAATGACCCGACAAGTTGAAAACCCAAAAAGGCGACTTGGGCAAAAATATGCATCCCGGTGAATCGAAAACCTGAAAAGGCGGTTCAGGAAAAAATTAGGGATAAATAAAAAATCTGTACACCCGGCAAGTTGAAAACCCGAAAGGGTGACTTGGGCAAAAAAGGGTTTCCCGGTGGACCGAAAACCCGAAAGGACTGTCCAGGCAAAAGTTAGGGAATTAAAGCGTACGACTATGTCTCGTCGGATCACTTTAAGGACAATTTCTTCATGGACCAGCTCCAGGCTTCTGATCAATCTAATCATCTACGAACGAAGCAACGAATGGACAAGATACTCAGAGTTATGAAGGTTATAGCAGAATGGGAACCCCATGGAATTGTTACATATAACCATCTTTCTTTGTATAAATTTTTCTCATTTTTTGGCAACATTCTCTTACTAGGATGTCTGTCTCCTTTGTACAAAATACTTACACAAAGTTAATACAAAGATACTTCAAAGTGCATAAATTTGTTTGCCTTTTTCTTTCTTTTTACACTTATGTTTTATTTGAAAACGTCCAATGATTTATCAAAATGAGCATATGCATTTAATATAATCACTGCTTACAAATAAAACGGAATAAGAAAGGATAATTACTGATAGGTTGAAGGTATAGGAAGACGTCCTTATGCTATCCCGAAGGAAATCCCCTGCAATATGTCATTCAGATCCTCAATAAGAGCTAAAACCTTGAAATGCATATCCCCAGCGGAGTCCTCCTCAAACGACAAAACAGGAATCCCCAGTAGATTGGCATGCAACCCAAACTTCTGATTTCCCCGGCAGGATAAGCATTCTCCCCACAAAGTTATTTCCCAGCAGAACGAAGATTCTTGTTCTCATTTTTCCAGTTGGAGCCTCCCAAATTTTAATTCCCCAGTAGAGATCATCAGAGTTTTCCTTATTTTCCAGGAAAGTCATGAAGGATTCTCAATTCCCCACAGAAGTTGTCAAAGCTTTTGTTAAATCCCCACAAGTCACCAAGGATTTCCAATCCTCGGCAGTAGTCCAAAGGATGTTCTCAGTCTCAACAAACTAAAGGTTTTGAATCTCCAGCAGCAGTCAAGGGTTTATCTTCCCCGACAACAGTCAAAGATTTCATTATCTCCAGTTATCAAGGATTTATTCTCCTCAGCAAGACGGCTAATCAACTTACATGCGCAAACATTACATTCATATATATCATAAACATTAATAAAGCACATTTTATTGCATTATACATGTTGTACCACAAAATTTGCCCTCCCATTTCCTCAACATTTTCTCATCACAAGACCTTTGAAGATCAAGATCCAGTTAGGGTTTCCTCTGCTCAAGACTTCTCCTTGCATTGTGGACTCAAATTAGGGTTTGTGTTTGCCCAAGGATGTTTTGACCTAAAATGCCTAAGATGACTTTCATGCTTCATATTGGACTCCCAAGTTTACCTATACCAAGTTTCAAGTCTTGATTCCAAGTTTTGCCCAGTCAACTGGACAGTTGACCTAGAAATCAGCTGTATTGGGGAAAAAGTCAACTATGGCCAATTGACAGTCAAACCTCATGAAATTTGATCCACATTAACATTATGAACTCACATGAACCATTTGATCAAGTTTGGATCACAATTCCATAAGAAATTTGATCAGATCATCAAAAGGGCAAAATGGTCATTTTTAGGGTTTTGACTGCACAAAGGCAATTTTTGACTGTTTGACCTAGCCAATGGCAAACCAAGTTCACATATGGACTCAAGGACTCAATGAAATGGTCTTGACACATTCATCAAGCTCAAAAGATCCCAAGTACACAAGATTGACAGTTGAATTTCCCAGTCAATTGATCAATTTTAACTGTATACTGAAAAGTCAAACTTTGACTTTTTGGTCAAAATCAAGAGTCAAGATTCATTTTTCATCAAAACATGCCAAATCATGAAACTTGTTCACCAAGAAATCACAAAATGCAAATTAGGGTTTGAAAATGGAATTTTTCATAACTTAGAATTTTTCTAAGTTATAAAAAACCCTAATTTTTCCCAACTTTGCCCCATCTTTTCACCAAGATCCATTTGGATTCAAACAAAAGTCAAAACATGAAAGTTGTAGCTTGTTGCATAATCTACAACTTTGATTCACAAAGTTTTCTCATTTGAAGCTTTTATCTCAAGTTACAATTTTTTGAATAAGGGCACTAAACCATTTTTAACTTAGTGAAATTTTAACCTATTTTGACAAGGTTTTCTACCCCACTTCAAGGCCACTTTTCATACCCTTCCACTTGGAATTTTAATTTGCATTTCAAAGATGGATTGTAGTACACATTCCAAGCTTTCCAAAATGTCCAAGAACTCATCAAACAACCTCATAACTTGAGAGATTCGAATTTCACAAGTTGGCAAAAATTCACTTTTGTTCTTCATCAAAACATGTTCATAACTTTGCAAATTTGAACTCAGCTTGCTTTATGCTTGATTACAGGTCCTTGAACCATTCCATACTCAATAATTTAATGCATATTCAATGTGTTAAGACCATGTTCTTTGTGTTCTAACATTGCATAGTGGATTAATCCTAAACTAGATAAAGTGAACTTTCCATTTGTGAAAAGATTAACTTTATGTCCAATTGCAAATCAAGAAGGTACAAGCAAAATCCTTTTGGCACAAGATTATGGGCAAATTGCTCTGATCAAGAGAGGCTTATGCAGCAGGATTAGAGGCCCCTACTAACCTAAAACACAAAGTGACCATTGCTTGCTTCATTTTCAAGTAACATTGCATAGCTTGTACCATATCTCATCTCAGCTTAAGCACACAAGAAAGAAGTTGTCAAACACATTACACATAACATATCCAAGCTAACACACGAGCCTTTGACCTCCAACACACCCTCCATCTCAGAATCATCCTCAAACTGCAAAAACAGAGTTGCCTCTGCAGTTTGAGTGCCAACTCCCATTTCCTTCGAGCATTCTTGTCCAAACTTGTTCCTCTACCTTCCTTACAACATATGCAAGCTAACCATGGCCTAAAACCTGACCTGTAATCAGCCTAACAGTTTCCACCATTTTCATTTTTTCCTTTTGCAGTTGGAGTTCCATAGCTTGATTCAGAAGCTCTCAAGACAAAGTAAGCATTGAAACAGCATCCCTGGACCTCAAGGAAGCTTTTCCAATCATTACCTTGCACTAGAAGTTCCTCATTCTCCAGATAGAAGTTCAGCTGCACAGGTAAAACTTTGAATTCGTATCTCTCTTATCATGCATCTTTAGTCTTAAGTTTGTGAAGAAACAAGGTTCTACTCATAGCCCTGAACATGTACATAGCTTTACATTTCATTTCTTTTGCCTGAGTTGAGAGAATTTAAGCTTTGAAAATGGTAGAAAACTTAGGTTAAGATTTGGGATCACTAAAATTCTCTCTCATTTTTTAGAGTTAGGAGATGTTTTTTACATATTTGGAATCGTGGTTTCATGCTTAACATCTTTTGTGTTGGAAGTTTGTTCAAAAAATCAAAGAATCAGGATTTCAAAAGAGGCTTGCAGGCGCGCGTTTTGTTGTACAGAGGTTGAAGAAGAAGTGGTCTGGGCTGGGCCTGGAACTATTTTCTTTTCACACCCTATTTCCATGTTCATACCCCCCAAGCCCTTTTGCTTTATTTTTAATGATTTTTGACATTTTCTTTTTATTTTTGATTCATTTATTTTTCCTCAGCATATTAAAATTTTAAAAAATATTTTTTCCATCCTTTTTTGAATTAATGGCATATTTATTTGATTTATTCCTTTGTTTATACATAAATATATACATATTTTTATTTAGAATAAATAGAAAAATAGTATAATACATTTTTTCATTTTTTTTTACCTTCTGAAAATATTTCACATAAAAAATACTCTTTTTATTTATTTTATTAAAATATTAAATAAATATTTATTTTGTGTATAATACATATTTAAGACTTAATATAAATATATATATATATATATATATATATATATATATATATATATATATATATATATATATGTTTATTAATATATTCAAGTTAAAATATAAAAATACTTGAATTTTCCATTTTTATTAATATTTGATACAAAATACTTTTTTTCATAATATACTTCATTTTATTTTATTCTTATAAATAATAAATAAATAGTTGTATTAAATTAGATAATAATGCATTTTCTTCAAAATTAGGGTTTTTGCCCTAAATTCAAAATACTCCAAAAAATAATATATTTTTATTTTCTTTTCTCTTTTACATAAAATAATATTTTTTCATACATATACAAAACATTTCTTTTGCATCTTGCATTCTTATTTAACTTTTGTACATTAATTAAATTGTGTAAATTCAAATTGATGTAATAATTTAGATTTAAATTCTTGTCAATATCCCCATTTGAACACTTGTACCCCCCTTCCCATATTTGGTTTTGTAATAGCTTAGTAAATTTAATTTCGCACTTTATTGCTTTCTAATGACAACATGTTAGAATTAGGGTTTGTATGCGAAAAACGATAAAAATAGTTATGACCTAATCTCAAGATAAACAAGCATGAAAATGGACACACAAATCACACTTGCACCCCTAGGGTATTCCACTTGTTGCATTCAAATAAATGGGCCATATTGTATGTTGAACTTCTTTGGGCAAAGCAAGCAATTTGAATGATCATAGTCCCTCGACAAAACTTTTCAAAACAAACAAAAACAAATGATCAAGTCCCTTAAAGAAAATTGCCCAAAGACATTTAACGCCGTTGCAATTATGGTCTAAACGATGACCCGCGCCTGTCCCTCTCACATCCTAACACAAGATTGTCCACCAAATACAATGGTGGAACAAACTTGTTAAAAGGGTTAAAACATAGCAATAATCTTTTTTTGAGAAATTTAGGAGTAGATAACCTCTTAGTTGCTTGAATCAAACTTGCAAAACAAAACACTTGCCTAATTTCAAAATCACACATCACTACACTTTCAAAACAAATTTCAAAAACAAATGAAAACTTTTTCAAAAGACATACATCTTTGTATACATCCCCACATGGATCATTACAAAGGTTGCCACCACATTGGCATCTTTTCAAAACATTTTCAAAACCCACACACTCAAGCACCATTTAAAACAATTGAAAACACAAGGCAAGTGATCTAAGCAAGTAACTAAGAGCCCATGGATAACCATGGATAGAAAGGGTGCTAATACCTTCCCTTTCTATAACCTACTCCCCGAACCCAAGAAAACATCTCAAAAGGTTTTTGCTGTGCTTTTTAACCTTTCCTTAGGATAAAATAAAAAGTCGGTGGCGACTCTTGCTAACCGCAACATTTGCGAATACAAACGCAAAACCCAAGTCAGTTCTCCCACCGTATCACAATACATATCATGTAACATAACTTTGTGTCTTAGCTAACATTTTACCCTTTTCAGGATAAGATTACAAGCTACCTTTAACAAATATTCAAAGATTTCAGATACAGTACGGATACGCTCCAAGACATGGAAGTCATTCTGTTACTCATTCAGATCTCTTATTCAGATACAAACTAGATACGCTCCAGACACGGAAGTCATTCTACTTCTCATTTCGATTCAACTATCAACTTCAGGATCAGATACACTCCAGACACGGAAGTCATTCTGTCACTTGTTCATATCCCAGTTACAGTACGGGTACACTCCAGACACGGAAGTCATTCTGCTACTCATACAGATCTCAACTTCAGATACAGTCCAGATACGCTCCAGACATGGTTGTCATTCTGTCACTCATTCAAACCTATTCCCCAGCCCAGAGATATTCCAGACACGGATGTCTTTCTGTCGCTCATTTAGATTTCAGATCTCGGATACAATACAGATACACTCTAGACATGACAGTCATTCTGATATTTATTCAAGAGCTAAATACAGTTACAACATGGATATGCTCCAGACACGGACGCCATTCCTTTTGCTCATACGAATCCAATTTCCAAATACAACTCAGATACGTTCCAGACACGGATACCATTCTGACATTCATTCTCCTGATTTTCAACAGACAAATCTTGGATGGCATCTTTAAGCCCATCTCCAGCAAGATTCGACCATCTCCAAATGGCATCTTTAATCACATTCCCTCAGCTACATTTTGACGAGTGCAAATTTACGGGCACTCTAGTGTCCAATCCTCTTTTACCTTCGAGTCACGAAAGGCAAACTTGCCAATCTAACTCTTCAGGTTCAAGAATATTGAACAGGGGCAACTGTTGTACCCCAAAATTTTCCCTCTCATTTTATCAACATTTCTCATCACAAGGCTCTTTGAACTCAAGACCAAACTAGGGTTGCTCTGCTCAAGACATCTCCTTGCACTGTTGACCTAAATTAGGCTTTGAGTTTGCACATGGATTTTCTGACTTACAATGCCCAAAATGAATTTCATACTTCATGTTGGACCCATAAGTTTGTCCATACCAAGTTTCATGCTTTGAATCAAATTTTTGCCCAGTCAATTGGACAGTTGACCTAGAAATTGGCTGTATTGGGGAAAAAGTCAATTGGGGCCAATTTACAGTCAAACCTCGTGAATTTTGATCCACATCAACATTATGAACTCATATGAACCATTTGATCAAGTTTGGACCACAACTCCACAAGAAATTTGATCAGATCACCAAAAGGGCAAAATGGTCATTTTTAGGGTTTTGACTGTACAAAAGCAATTTCTGATTTTTGACCTAGCCAATGGCAAATTGGGCTCAAACATGGACTCAAGGACTCAATGGCATCATCTTGACCTATTCAACAAGTTCAAAAGATCTCAATTGCATTGGATTGACAGAGGAATTTTTCAGTCAACTGATCAAAATTTGACTGTACACTGAAAAGTCAAACTTTGACTTTTTGGTCAAAATCAAGTTCCAAGGGTCATTTTTCATCAAGATGTGTCAAAAAATGAAAATTGTTCATCAAGAAACCCATTTTTGCAAATTAGGGATTAAAGTTGAAAATTTTCATAACTTAGAATTTTTCTAAGTTATGAAATTTTCTTAATTTATCCTAACTTTGCCCCACATTTTCACCATGATGCAATTGGATTCAAACAAAACTTCCAACATGAAAGTTGTATTCCTCAACAAATTCTACAACTTTTATTCACAAAGTTTTATCAAAAGAAGCTTAGATCTCAAGTTATGAATTTTGGAACAAGGGTCCCTAAAACTTTTAACTTAGTGAAATTTTGCCCTAGTTTAGCAAGATTTTGACCTATCTTCATGGCCATTTTTCACATAGTTCCACTTGGAATATCAAGTTGCATTTCAAAGATGGATTGTAGAGCATGTTGCAAGCTTTCCAAATTATCTAAGAACTCTCCAAACACATTTGTGGTTAGGGAGAATCGAAGGCTTGAAGTTGGCAAAAACTCACTTTTCATCCATGGCATATTCATGTTCATACAAGTTGCAATTTCAAATCAGCATGCCTTACACTATTTTACAGGCCTCTAAACCATTTCACACTCAATAATTTAATGCAAATCCATTGGTCTAAGCTATTGTTTTGGTCATTAGGACATTGTACACAAAATTAAGCCTTAAGTAGAAAAAGGTACATTTCCATTTTTGCTTAAATGTGCTTTATGTCAAACCACAATCATTGAGCATTGGTCCAAGATCTCTTGCAGCTAATCAAATCAATAAATTAGAGGGGCCAAGAGCAGAGGTTACAAGGTGTTGGATAGCCTGTACAGGCCTCCTACATATAACTTCCCACTTTTGCTTCATATACAAGAAATATGCAAAACACATAAGAACTTGAACACCAGCCAAGATAAACAGATACAAACAGTTTGAACATCTTTCTCACACCCCTTTGAGCCAGAAACATGATTGCTTGAGCCTCTAAACACCCTATAGCCATAAATCACATCCCATTGGCAAAACAGGGTAGAACCTGTAACTTGACTTCCATAACTCATTTGGCTCGTGCGTTTTGGCCAAAACTTGTTCAAACACCTTCCATTCCATCCATCCAAGCTATCCCAAACCTCAAACACCAACTGTAACTCCATTCACAGAGTTGACCATTTTCATTTTGAGCTTGTGCAGGTTGAGTTCTATAGGCTGATTCAAGGACATTCAAGGCAAGCAGGCTATTGGAGAAGGTCAAGTGAAGTCCAAGCAAGCTCCCAGACATCTCAGGCCTTGCTGAAAAGCTCCACATTTCCATACATGAAGTCAGCTGAAACAGGTTTTTGTCAACTTCATATCTCTCTATTTAGGAACATTTAGCCTTAGGTTTGTGAATAAGAAATGTAGTATTCATTGCCATGAAGCTGTACATATGCTCAGTTTTTATTTATATTAAGCATGCTAAGAGAATTTCATCCGTGAACATACTGAAAAAATTAGGTTAGATTTTAGGGCCAGAGAAATTCTCTCCGGTCTTTGAGAGTTAAGGCAAGTTATTTATATGGTTGGATTCGTCTTGAAATGCTCTACAAGTTTGATGTTATGTGTTTTTGCAATAGAGCTCGTATGCAGGATGTCCATATTGGATAACAGGCGCGCGCGTTTGTTTGAAATCTGAAGGTTGAAGATGAAGTGGTGGGCTGGGCTTGGCCTGACTCACTATTGACACCTCCCTTTTTCCTTTTTGCACCACCTGGCCCAATTTCTTGTTATTTTATATTTTTGAATTTTTATTTTCATTTATGATTTTATTTATTTATTCCCAAATATTAAAAAAAATACTCAAAATTTTTTTTATAATTTTTTCACATTTATTTTGCATTTTTTTATTTTCCTAACATTAAAAAAAACAATTTAATTACTTTTATCTAATTTATTCAAAACTTGAAAAATATATATATATATTATACTTTTATTTTTATTCTTTATTCATACTGAAAATATTATTCTAAATATATTTTATTTTTGTATATATTTTATTTTATCATATATACATACTCTTATTTTATTAGATATTTTAGGATAAAAATATAAAATATTACACTTTCATTTTTATTATTAAATATACTTAAAAACACTTTTTCTAAACATATTTTATTTTTTATACATACTACTTTATTTTTATTTGTATATAAATAAAATAATTAATATATTTACTTTCTTAAAGAAATTAGGGTTTTACCCTTAACCAAATAAAATTAATCTTTTTATTTATTTCTTTATTTTCCACATTAAATATTTTTACATACTTAGAAAATAAATAAAAAAAAACATTTTTTGCATAATTCACATTATTTGATATATTTATTTATTTTGTTTATTTAAATATTATTCATTTATTATTTATGCATTTGAATTCAATTTGGATGTAATAGTAAATTAGGGTTTATATTTCTTGTCAAATACACCCCCATTCAAAGATTGTACCCCCATCCCCATAAATCATGTTGTAATAGCTTAGACTTTTAATTCTCGCACTTTATACTTTCAATTATGTCATGATTAGAGATTAGGATTTGTATCCAAAAATCAAAATCAACAAGTAGCTTGACCTAATACAAAGACAAAAATGCATGAAAATCAAACACAATACACACTTGCACCCCTAGGGTTACAATCCACTTGTTGCCTTTAAAATGGGTCATGTTATGCATGTTGGGTATTTTGGCAAAACAAAAACAAAACAAAAGATCATAGTCCCTCGATGACGCTATCTTGGTTGCCTAAACAAAAATGATCAAGTCCCTCAAAAATTTGCCAAAGATACTTAACGCAATTGCTATCATGGTCTATACGATGACCCACGCCTGTCCCGTTTAACATCCTAATACAAGGTTGTTTACCAAATGCAATGGTAAAACAACACTGTCAAAAGGGTTAAAAACATTAGGAAAGATCTTTGAGTAAATTAAGGTAGATAGCTCTTAGTTACTTGATCAAAAACTTGCAAAACATCCTTGCCATTTTCAAAACAAATTTCACAACACAATTTCAAGACATTTCCCAAATCAAAACTTTCAAACATTGAAACCTTTTTTCAAAATACAAAAACACCTTTGTATACATTCAAACAAGAATCATTACAAAGGTTGCCACAATGATGGCCTCTTTTCAAAACATCTTTCAAAACCACACACAAAACACCATTTCAAACAATTGAAAAGCAAAAGCAAGTGATCTAAACAAGTAACTAAGAGCCCATGGATAACCATGGATGAAAAGGGTGCTTGCACCTTCCCTTTTCATAATCTACTCCCTGAACCCAAGAAAACAATCTCAAAGGTCTTTCCTGTGCTTTTTGATCTTTCCTTAGGATAAAATAAAAAGTCGGTGGAGACTCTTGCTAAACCGAAACATTTGCAAACACAAACGCAAAACCTCAAGTCAGTTCTCCCACCGTATCACACACTTCAAGAGTGGGATAGAAAATCCCCTGCGATATAATTTGTGCTCGATCACCACGTAGGAGCATGCTCGTCGTTTGTTCGCAGCTGCTTCTCTTTGGTCCGGGGGGAGTTTCCCCCTCGTTAGGAAGTTGAACACCGGGGTCATCCAGCATGAGCTGTCTCCGATGGTGTTTACCTCGGGTGGAGTCGTGGTTTTTACGATGCTCGGGCGAGATAGAGACTCTTGTATGACAGATTTGTTTCCGCCTTTCTTTCTCATGCTTGCGAGCTTCGAAAGTATATCGGCCCTTGTGTTTTGCTCGTGTGGTACGTGCAAAATTTCTGCTCGGTCAAACTTTTTCATGTGCTCCCTGACTAGGTTCAGATATTCAATGAGGCTGTTGTTTTTAGCCCGGTATTCTCCTTGAACTTGGGACGCGACGAGTTAAGAGTCGGTGAAGATTTGTACCTCACGGGCACCTAAATCCTCGGCCAGTCTTAGACCCGTGAGTAGGGCCTCGTATTCCGCCTGGTTGTTCGAGGTCGGAAAGGAGAGGGTGAGTGAATGCTCGACCACCAAACCTTCCTTGTTCTCTAGGAGGATTCTGGCGCCGCTCCCGGACGAGCTGGATGCTCCGTCGACGAAGATGATCCACTTGTGCTCTTTCCCTGCGGGGGGTTATGAGCGGTCATCTCAGTGACGAAATCGACCAAAGCCTGTGCCTTTAGGGCTTTCTTGTTCTCGTATTGGATGTCGAACTCAGAAAGTTCCAAGGACCACTTCAACATTCGACTCGCCATGTCTGGTCGACCCAGGAGCTGTTTTATGGGCTGGTCTATTTGCATTATGATCGTGTGCGCGAGGAAGTAGTGTCTGAGCCTTCTCGTTGCATTGACGAGGGCCAGAGCTACCTTTTCTATCTGTTGGTATCTAACCTCTGGCCCTTGAAGCGCTTTGCTCGTGAAATAAACGGATTTTTGCCCGTCGGGCGTCTCACGAATGAGGGTTGCGCTGACGGCTTCGACCGAGATGACTAGGTATATAAATAAGGTTTCCCCGTCAACCGGACGTGATAACATGGGAGGCTGCGAGAGGCTTTGCTTAAGATGGAGCAGCGCCCGCTCGCATTCCCCGGTTCATTCGAAGGCCACTTCCTTGCGAAGAAGCTTGAAGAAAGGGAGGGCGTGTTGAGCGGATTTTGCAACGAAACGGGATAGCGAGATGAGCATGCCATTCAAGACTTGTATGTATTTTTTCGATGTAGATGTGGGGAGGTCGGAGAAAGCCCGGAACTTGTTGGGGTTGGCTTAGATTCCTCATTCTGTCAAGTAGAAGCCGAGGAACTTGCCCTCGTTGACCCCGAACATGCACTTCTCGGGGTTAAATCTCATTTTGCATTACCTCGCTTGAGCAAAGACTTCCCTGAGATGAGCAGCATGGTCGGTGTCTTCTCGGGACTTGACGATCATGTCGTCCATGTATACCTCGAGCATATCCCTGATTTGGTTGCGGAAGACTTTGTTCATCATCCGCTGATACGTTGCTCCTACATTTTTCAGACCAAAGGGCATTACATTGTAGTAATAGTTGCCTGAGATGGTCATGAAAGCGGTGCAGTGCTTGTCACATATTGCCATTTGGATTTGGTTATATCCCGAATAGGCGTCCATAAACGATAGTATTTTATAACAGGACGAGTTGTCGACCAGCATATCAATATTAGGTAAAGGAAATGCATCTTTCGGGTATGCCCGGTTAAGATCAGTGTAGTCAACGCACATTTGCCATTTTCCATTATTTTTCTTGACAAGTACAACATTTGACAGCCAGGTTAAATGCCAGGCTTCATAAATAAAATTTGCCTCTAGGAGGTCTTTTACAGCTTTTTCAACAACCTCCGTTTTCTCCGGAGACTGCCTACGTCTACGTTGCACTATTGCCCTAGCGGCTGGATCAATGGAGAGTTGGTGACAGGCGACCTCGAGGTCGAGTCCGGGCATCTCTGCAGCGCTCCATGCAAACAGATCTGCATTCTCGCGCAAGCAAGCTTTGATTTGCTTCCTCGCCAAGTCGGGGAGTCCGGTGCCAATCTTCACTCCTCTGCTTGGGTCTTCACCGAGGGGAACGAGTTCTAAGTCCCTGTCCGGAATTGGTAAAAGGGGGACTTGCTCGCCGCTAGAAGGCTCATCCTGGTCAAAGCGGATGTCTAGGGATATCGATTCGGCCTTTGGAGGGGCTCTCTGCTCTTCCACTCTGACGGACTCTGACCTCTGAGGTTCTGGTCGTGTAGCTGCAGCTCTCTTGGCGGGCCTTGTGTTGGTGTCGACCGTGTCGTGTCCCTTGGATGCCGCGTTAAAACACCTTCGGGAAGCTGCTAGGTCACCTTGGATAGTGGCGACCCGTGCCCTCTTGGTGTAAAACTTCATTTTTAAATGGACGGTGGAGGGCACTGCGGTCAGCTCCGCCAGTGTCGGCCTTCCCAGAATGCAGTTGTAGAGGGAGGGGCAATCAATGACGAGGAAGCGCACCTTGACTTGACTCGTAGCCGTATCCTCGTCGAATGTAACCATGAGCTCGACGTATCCCCAAGGCTTGGAAGTTGAGTCGTTAAAGCCATGTAGGTCCGACCCCATGTAAGGTGAGAGGTGAGAGTCGTCGAGCTGCAGGGTTCAGAACAATTGGTTGTACATCACGTCGATGGAACTTCCTTCATCGACGAGGACGTGATGTACGTCGAAGTTGGTCATTCTTGCTCTTATCAGCAGAGGGATGACCGAATTGGGGGCCCCTCCGGGGAGCTCCTCGAGGTAGAAGGTGATTGGCTCTGACCTACCTATCACCTTTTCAAAGGTCACGGTTAGAGGGGGGGCCGTGTCGACCAACTCGTCCAACTTCCTCTTAGCTAAATTTATGGTCAGATCATTGAACCCTCCACCATTGATGACCATGGCGGAGTGGAATTGTTCCCGTTTGTTGTGCATCGATAAAGGTTCTTGCAAGTGATCGGGGACGTAGAAATCCCCGGGTCTTGTGACGGAGAATGCGGTTTGGATGGGAACCGACTCGTTAGATGGTCGGACATCCTCTTCTGCTTCCCTCGTCTTACGGGCGTTCCAATGAGGAGCTTCGTTTCGCCGGTACTGTGCGAGTCTCCCCCCTTTTATGAGGGTCTCGATGGCGTCCTTGAGGTGGACGCAGTCCTCGGTCAGGTGCCCGTGGCTCTGGTGGTATTGACAGTATTTGCTCCGGTCCACCCCAGGTTTGGCAGGAGATGGACGGGGACGTTTGACGCCGCCATCCTTGAAATATGTACTTGTGCACTCCGCTAAGATGCGTTCGCGGGAAGCCGTGAGCGGAGTGTATTCTATGAACCGTCCCGAAGGCCCCCTCTGCTCTCGGGTGTCCCGGGGTTTATCGTCCCTTCTCTTTTCCCCGGTTCATCGAGGAGGGGCGGTATCTTGTCGCGGATTGCTGCTGGATCCGCGATTTCTGGGGTCTCGGGCTCTGTTGGCCGCTTCCCTTTCCTCGTAGTCCACGTAGGCTCTGGCCTTCTCGAGGAGGGCATCGAACGTTCGGGTGGTTCGATGCCCACGACTTTTCTAAATTTGGTGCCAGGGAGGAGCCCCTTCTCCAACAGATATCTCTTCATATGGTTCGTGCAGGGGACCTGGATGGCTTCCCGGTTGAAGTCGTTAATGAATTACCTCAAGGTCTCATCGTGCTTCTGGACGATGACCTCAAGCGTCGCTTCGGTCTTCGGGTGTCGTCGCGAACCAGTGAACGAGTTGATGAACTGGTTCTTCAAGTTTCGCCACGAGGTAATTGATCCTGGGGCGAGACCCTTGTACCAGTCCATAGCTGCTTTCCTCAGGGTCATGGGGAACAACCAACATTTGATTGGTCCCCTAACGTTGTGGTAGTGCAGCATGGCTTCGAACCCGTCTATATGGTCGACCGGGTCAGCGACGCTGTCATATTCTTTTAAGTGGGGAGGCTTCTCCATGCCCAGGGGAATGGGCGCCTCCATGATAGCTTATGACAAGGGATCGCGGGGGTCGTCCTCGTCACTCTGTTCTGTGGAGCGGGACGGGGATCCGATGTATTATCGGTCACGGTGGCCCTGGTCGTGCAGAACGTTCCTCGAGCGATGTGACCGTTAATAGTTTCCTCTGTGTCTGTCCCCGGGAGGTCTTCGTTCTTACCGTGAAGGGCCTTGGTCGCGACTTCCTGTTTCGATGAGTGGTTCCCTCTCCAAAGGGGGTCGTCGCCCGATTGGTCGAGGCGACGGGCTTCGAGAGATGTCCTGATTCTGTCTCCGCGGGGGAGATCGGGGACGTTCCTCCGTTTGTCGAGGGGGAGGAGATTGAGGCCTCCTGTGTCTTCTAGGGGGCCTTCGGTCGTCTTCGAGTGCTCTCAATCTTTCCCCCTGGGCAAAGATGAGATAGTTGGTCTGGTTAATTGCCGCGAACAGTGCCCTGGTCGTGGCGTCTGCCCCGGCGGGGACAGGGACTTCGTGGAATTGGACGGATGGATAGTTCAGAGGAACTGGGTGATCTTCTTCAAGCCGAGGAGGCATTGATGAAGATGAAGCCGTGGCTCCGTCCCGGTAGTTAGAAGGCCTGAGGATGTTGCCGTCGGGGACCGTGTTATGGCCGGTGATGTCGGCGTTGTCAGGGACCGTGTTATGGCCGATGATGTCGGCGTTGTCGGGGCCGACATTATTGTCGGCGATGTTGTTGTTAGCTTCGATGACGCAGACGTTCTGGTTGTCCTGAGTCTGGTCAGCCATGACAGTCGATGATGGTTTTAGCTTTGGTCTTTTAAGTGAAGAGAAGACGGGGAAGCTTAGTTTCCCACAGACGGCGCCACTGATCGTACCTGATCAGAATTGGACCGTCATAGCTGGCTTCAGGATGGATTTGAAGGAGATGGGGGGGGGGGGGGGTACCTGCAAGATACTTCGATGGCGAAATGAGAGACAGAATGAACAAGCAAGTAAATATATTTGTGTGAATGAATGAATATCTGACCCTCTCATGAGAGAGGGTATTTATAGCCTCAGCGCTGGGCCAATGTCCCCACTATTGGACCACGCAGAGGCTCAATAACAAGAACTACCAGGGTTTACGTGAGTATGAAGTCTAGCAAGTGGACTCCCCTTAGTCAACTGCTCCACGAGAATAAAGTTGGATCCGAAATTCATGATGAACAGTTTGATGTGTCCGTTGAAAAATGGTGGGCCACGTCCCCTAGCAGTTAGATGGGGAGGTGCCCCACAATCTCTAACTTGAATCATTTGGGCCTTCTTTTCGTATAGCAAACGTAAACCCAGTCCAAATCAGCATCATTCTATTTTCTCACAAATAATTTTGCCGAATGTATCTAATCTATTGATTAGTTATACATTTTGAATATTAAATACGCACGAGATCGTGATTTCAACAAAAATACGGACAACGTCAAAGCGAAGTAAGCGTTTTTCCAAACTCAAAAAAGTATGGGTTTTATTAATCCATATTTTCATGCTGTTGATTAAAAATTTATTGCCTTTTACGGTGGATCTCACTTTTTTCTCCATTCGGCAGGACACTTTTGATTCCTTTAGATTCTTGTAGATTCTGGCACGTTTTAATCATACACCATATATTATATAATAATATCTTGTAACTTTAGAGTTGGGATTGTTGTTGTTTAGTTTCCTCTATTTCTTTTCTTTTCTAGTATTTTATTTCATACTCTTTCCGATTTTTTTTATAACATTTCATCTTTTTAAATTTTTAAATAATTAATATATTTAATCGATAAACAATTTAAATATATTAATCATTTAATAATTTAAAATAGTAAAATATCTTTTATAAAAAAGATTGGAGAGAATATAATATAAAAAATTAAAATAAAGATTACTACTACTTCTGTCTTAGATAAAAAAAATTCTTGATTTTTTTCTTCCTTTTTTTATAAGACTCAATTTATTGTATTAATTTGTTTTTTTTATAAATATAACTCTAATTATATTACATCTTCTTTTGTAATTTAGAATAAATATTTTTATTTAAATATTAATTATTTCTCTCTCTTAAGAATAAATATATAAAATTATATAAATAATTAATAAATTTATTATTCTAATTAAAAATTTTAATTAACATAATTTATTCTAAGGACATATTCCATCTATTTCTAAATAATTGTCGTTTTAATAAATAAATTTTATTTTAAAATATTTATTGTTTTCACTTTTCTATATAATAATGATTACTATTTTTTCAATTATATCATTTACTTTTTACTCTCTACATTACTTTTAATATATTAATTAATTTAATTTTATAAAATTATAATAACTTATGACAACATCATTAAATATTTTAATTTATATCCAAAAATTTTAAATGATAATGATTTTAAAACGGAACAAGTATTTAGAAATATACTATTTTTGATTTTGATTTTTTGTATATAAATCCAATCCATAATTGTAAAGATTTATCATTCAAAATAGGAAATACTATAATATTAAACTGAATGAAATAGTTTAAATATTTTTGAATTTCTTTTATTAGACTTTCAATACGTGTAATCCAAAATAATCTTATTATAGAAAGTTGAAGTAATATTTTTCCATAGAAGTAAGTTTATTTTAGAGTGATTGCAAATACCCTAAAATTGAGGACTACACTAAACCAATAAAAAACAAACAAACTGAGAACTAAACCCACGACTTGTTACGTATGGTTGTTGTACATTCCTTTTGTTTCTATCTTCTTCTTGTCTATAGAATTCTGATTCGAAATCCTTTTATCAATAAACTATAATTCGATTTCTACATAAATTAACTTAATGGCTGAAATTTCACCCTTTTAAAATAAATAAATGAAATATCACAAATTTGAATTCAGATATATACAATTAAATATTTTTGCACAGTTATTATGGCTTTACTAAAAGTTAAATACATTTTTTTATAGTTTTTTCTTCACGTGAGTAAAAATATGAATTCATACAAGTTATGGACGATGAGTTTGACTATTGAAAACTAAGGCAAGGAGTAGGGTCTGTCTTAAACTAAATAATTGTATTAATAGAAAAATAACATTAAAAAAAAAGGAAGATAGAGCTTATAAAAGTCAAGCTTCTGATCCATTAAGGTATCTCTATGATCTTGCTACGATGGCAGTGACTGAATTAGCTACCGCCAGCACTAGCACAAGAACAAACCAAATAAAAAAAATTTCAATCCTACCTCTAATCTTCATCATCTTTTACGAAGTTTCAGGAGGACCATTTGGTTCCGAGGATGCAGTACAAGCAGCCGGTCCTCTACTAACCCTCCTCGGTTTCATAATCTTCCCATTCATTTGGAGTATCCCTGAAGCTCTCATCACTGCTGAAATGGGTACAATGTTCCCTGAAAACAGTGGTTACGTTGTTTGGGTTTCATCAGCTTTAGGACCTTATTGGGGCTTTCAACAAGGCTGGATGAAATGGCTTAGTGGTGTCATAGATAATGCTCTGTATCCTGTTTTGTTTCTTGATTATCTCAAATCAGCTGTTCCGGCTGTTGGCAGTGGTTTACCTAGAGTTTTAGCTACATGGGGTCTTACTGTAGTTCTTACTTTGTTGAATTATAGAGGTTTAACCATTGTTGGTTTTGTTGCTGTTTTTTTAGGGATATTCTCATTGATCCCTTTTGTTGTTATGGGGTTTATTTCAATTCCTAAGCTGGAACCTTCCAGATGGGTTGAAGTTGATATACATGATGTGGATTGGAATTTGTATTTGAATACTCTTTTTTGGAGTCTTAATTATTGGGATTCTATTAGTACTCTTGTTGGGGAAGTTGAAAATCCAAAGAAAACGCTTCCTAAAGGTTTGTTTTATGCTTTGATTTTGGTTGTTTTGGGGTATGTTTTTCCTCTTTTGATTGGCACCGGCGCGGTTCCGGTGGATCGCGCGGTGTGGAGCGACGGGTACTTTTCGGATATAGCTAAGATTATTGGTGGAGTTTGGTTGAGATGGTGGCTCCAAGCGGCG
Organism: Vicia faba; assembly: GCA_948472305.1. Taxonomy (NCBI): domain Eukaryota; kingdom Viridiplantae; phylum Streptophyta; class Magnoliopsida; order Fabales; family Fabaceae; genus Vicia; species Vicia faba. The sequence continues at coordinate 66,909 of CATIWC010002005.1, read as the reverse complement.
GCCGCGGTATCAAATATGGGAATGTTTGTTGCTGAAATGAGTAGCGACTCATTTCAGCTATTAGGTATGGCTGAGAGGGGGATGTTGCCGACCTTTTTTACTAAAAGGTCGCGCTATGGTACGCCGATTATAGGGATACTTTTCTCGGCCTCCGGTGTGATTTTGTTGTCATGGCTTAGTTTTGAAGAAATTGTGGCTGCTGAGAATTTTCTGTATTGTTTTGGTATGATTCTTGAGTTTATTGCTTTCATTTTGTTGAAGATTAAGAAACCAAATGCTGCAAGGCCTTTTAAGGTGCCTGGAGGAAAAGTTGGAGCAATTGTTATGTGTATTCCTCCAACAATATTGATTGGTTTTGTGTTGGCTTTCTCTACCCTCAAAGTGATGGTTATAAGTCTCATTGCTATGGTGATTGGTCTTGTGATGCAGCCTTGTCTTAAATTTGTGGAGAGAAAGAAATGGATCAAGTTTTCTGTTAGTCCTGAGTTACCTGATTTGGATAATGGGGTGACTACTCAAGATTTGGTATAATAAATTTTAATGTTCTCTTTTTATAAACAAAATATTCTTTACACTCAACAGCATGCTACACTACAAACACTAATCTCTCCAACTGGCTATAATTGGCATCAAAGTTTTCCCACAAAGAACAATATAGTTTAATGTTATTTTATTTTATTCTTTGACACTCTGGTTCCATAAGAAAAGAGTTAGAGTTTGTGCGGAGAAGTATTTGATAATAACTTATACTAATATATTATTTATAAAATTTAGGCGAGTAATAGTTTTATATGATTTGTTTTTTAGATACAACAAATTTATAGGGTTTGCTTGTAGGAAGATTTATTGTGTGAGATTATTTGCATTTGGTAAGGGCTTATCACTCACTGTTATTTGCATTTCCTTTTTGAGATAACTGTGTATCTTTGGATAACTGCAAATAAATAATTTTTTAAATAAATGTTTATTTGTATTTAATCATAACATAGAATTAGTGGAAATAATAAAAATAAAATTTTTTTACTAAAAAAATTATATTTTTAAAAGAAAAATAAAATTGGTCTATCACAATTATTTTTTATCAGTAATATATATTTTAATTATTTATTTATTATTTTAAAAAAATTATATTTTAAAATAAAATTAATTTCATAATCAAAATATTAGCAATATAAATAATTTAGGCAAAATATTTATTTTGTTCCCTTAACTATACTCTTCGATTTAGATTTGTTCCTTAATTTTTTTTTTGTGTCACCTTGATTCTTTAATTTTTAAAATATTTTATTTTAATCTTTTTTATCTAATTAACGGCGAAAACATTTTGAAATTAGTTGTTAAATCCGTCACTAATTACACAAGGAACTAAAACGAAACGTTTTAGAAATTAAGAGAATAATGTGACACGAAAAAAATTAAGAGATCAATATGAAATAGATATTTTGTCAATAATTAAAAAAAACATATTTTTCTCGTGATTGAGTTCATAATTATTTTAAATATATTTTTTTATTTTTTTAATTGTATAAAAAATATTATAATCTATAAATTCGCAAGAATTCTAATCCTATCATTTGTACCGATGTGTTATCCATAATTTAAAAACCTTTTTATTAAAAAAAAGGGAACATCAAAAAACATTTTTTGTCCATAAGTGGCAACAAAATATTTATTATGATTTTCAATTTAACATTACTTTTTTTTGTGAGAAATAAATAATATTAGCTATTATGATTTTAATTTTAGTTTTATTTCCCACCAATTTAGATAGGTTATTTTAGAATATGAAGAATATGTCCTTTAATGATGGAAAGATAAATAGTTAAATGTCTAATTTATTTTGGACAAGGGCACAAAAATTATAAAAAATTTATAATGAACATTTTTTAATAATAACTAAAATTAAAGTTAAAATTCATTAGATGTATTTTTTTTATCCTAAAATATTATTTTTTAAACCATCTTTTTAATGGGAAAAACATTTCAAAATCCAATTTCTATTTTAAAATAATAATCAATTAACATTTTACAAAAAAAATAAAATAAAAAACTATTTTTATGATCCATTCAAATATATCTATTATAGTTGCAATAAACATTTATAAAAAAAACATAAAAAGTATCTAGACAAAATAGCTATATGTAGTACGGTGGGAGAACTGACTTGGTTGTTTTGCGTTTGATCGCAAATGTTGCGGTTAGCAAGAGTCGCCACCGACTTTTCTTTTATCCAAAAAGAAAAGCTGAAAAGAACAGGAAAGACCTTTGAGATTGTTTCTTGAGTTCAGGGGATAGATTATGAAAAGAGAAGGTATTATCACCCTTTTCATCCATAGTTATCTATGGGCTCTTAGTCGCTTGCTAGATCACTTGCTTTTGTTTGAAAATATGATTTGTGTGGTTTTTGAAAATATTTTGAAAAGGCGTCATCGTTTAAGCAAACTTTGTAATAGTTCTTGTTCGTAAGAACGTATACAAAGTGTTGAGCTTTTGAAAATGTTTCAAGTTTGGAAAATGTTTTGAAAGTGTTTTGGAAAGTGTTGGTGTTTGTTTTTAAAATAAGCAAGGAGTGTTTGATTTGGAATTGAGCAAACAACTAGAAACAATCTACCTACTCAAAAGTCTTAGTTCATTTCTTCCTTTCCTTTGATATTGTTATCTTACCATTGATTTGGTAAGAAACTTTATCTTTGGATGTAAAGGGACGGCGTGAGTCATTGTATAGCCATGATAGCAATGTTGTGAAATATCTTAGCAATTCTTTTTGAGGGACTAAGATCATTTTGAAAAGGCAACTTTGATAGCGTCATCGAGGGACTATGATCTTGTATTTTTTGATTGCTTTTGCTAAGATATCCCACATGCATAACATGGTCATTTTTATAAGGCAACAAAATGGAATTACCCTAAGGGTATAAGTGTGCAAGTGTGTTGATTTACATGCATTGTTTTGTCTTGAATTAGGGTTTGCTAACTTGTTGATTTTATCTTTCCATACAAACTCTAATTTACTAGCATTTATATATAAATCATTAAATTGCGAAAAATAAAAATACTAAGCTATTACATCAATAGGGGAGGGGGTGTACAAATTTACAAATAAGGGAATTGCAAGAAAATTAAATCTAATTAATTATTACAACCATATTGAATATTGTACAAAATTGAAGGTAAAATACAAGAATGCAAAATAGAAAAAGAAATGATTTTTATTTGATTTTATGAAGGGTTTTAATCTTGACCTAATTAAGAAAATGATTAGTGAAGATCAAATAAAATTAACTTAAACTAATTAAGAAAAGAAATTAACTAAAAAAGATTTTTTAGATTTTTTTATGAAAAAGGTTTTAAGAATAATATAAAAATTATTTAATTAAAATAAACCTAAATTCTAAATTTAATTTAATTTACAAGAAAATAATATAATATAATAATTAAATCTAATTATCTAAATATTAATTAAAAAATAAATTAATTTGTTAAGAAAATTATTTTTGTTTTTTTAGTTTTTATAAAGAAAAATAAAATATGAGTGTAAAAATAATAAAATAAATATTTTTAGATTTTTCTATTAATAATAAAAAAATAATATTAGTAATAAAAATAATAAAATGAAAATATAAAAGTAAAATAAACTAAAATAAAAATAAAATAAAGAAATAATGGGCCAGGGGGTACTGAAGCAAGGCCGGGGGTTAGAAGCCAGCAAAAGACCAAGGCCCACTGTATTGAGGCCCAAGTGTGTGTGTTTGTGACAAAAAAAAGCAGAAATTGAAAAATAACACCAAAAGGTAGCGTTGGGTGTTGAACCCTTGACCTTATGCATACACGCGCGCTACCTTTGCCATTGGGGTGGTTGTACACCCGTTAACATTGGCACAAAAATAAATATATAACACAAGTTATGCCATGAATACAACTTCATCTTCAACCTTCAACCATGGATCCTGTAACTTCACCATTTCTCAACAAAAATGAAAGATGCAAACATGAAAGTTGCTCCATTTTTCTATACGAATCCAACCATATAAATATCATAAGCTATAAGTCAAAGATGAATGAGAATTTCTAAAAGTACCAAATTCTGACCTAACTTTTTTTAGAGATTCAAACCTAAAATTCTCTAAGCTTAATCAATATAAATGAAATCTAAGGACATGTACAGTTTCAGGGCAATGACGTCTACATCTTATCTTCACAAATTAGAATCAAATGATGCTTGTATGAAGAGATAGAAGTTTGAAAATTTACCTCTTACAACTGGAGTCGTGTATGGAGTTTGAGTAATGTGATACGGTGGGAGAACTGACTTGAGGTTTTGCGTTTGTTTTCGCAAATGTTTCGGTTGAGCAAGAGTCACCACCGACTTTTTATTTTATCCTAAGGAAAGGTTAAAAAGCACAGCAAAAACCTTTGAGATGTTTTCTTGGGTTCGGGGAGTAGATTATAGAAAGGGAAGGTATTAGCACCCTTTCTATCCATGGTTATCCATGGGCTCTTAGTTACTTGCTTAGATCAACTTGCCTTAATTTTCAATTGTTTGAAATGGTGCTTTGTGTGTGGGTTTGAAAAATGTTTTGAAAAGAGGCCAATGTGGTGGCAACCTTTGTAATGATCCATGTTGGGATGTATACAAAGGTGTATGTCTTTTGAAAAGGTTTTCATTTGTTTTTGAAAGTTGTTTTGAAAGTATAGTGATGTGTGGTTTAGAAAATAGGCAAGTGTTTTATTTTGCAAGTTGACAAGTACTCAAGAGCTATCTACCCTAAAGTTCTCAAAGATCTTTGCTATGTTTTAACCCTTTTAACAATTTTGTTCCACCATTGCATTTGGTGGACAATCTTGTGTTAGGATGTGAAAGGGACGGGCGCGGGTCATCGTTTAGACCATAATTGCAATGGTGCCAAGTATCTTTGGGCAATTTTCCTTGGAGGGACTTGATCATTTTTTAGGCAACTTTCGAAAGCGTCATCGAGAGACTATGATCATTTGAATTGTGTTTGTTTTGCCCAAAGAGACCTAACATGCAATATGGCCCATTATTGAAGGCAACAAGTGGAATACCCTAGGGGTGCAAGTGTGATTAGTGTTGTCCATTTTCATGCTTGATTATCTTGAAATTAGGTCAAACTATTTTGGTTAATTGATTTGCATACAAACCCTAGTTCTAACATGACATATTTAGAAAGCATTAAAGTGCGAAAAATAAAGTTCCTAAGTTATTACAACACAATATATGGGAAGGGGGGTACAAATGTTCAAATGGGGATTTTTTAGCAAGAAATTAAATCCTAACTATTACATCAAAATTTGGGAATTTACAAGGTATTTAATTGCACAAGTTAAATAAAATAAATATGTAAGATGAAAAAAGGCTTTTTATATGTATGAAAAAAAAGTGTTTTTTATATGTCAAATAAACAAAATAAAAAGTATTAATTTTTAGAGTTTTTATGTATTTAGGGCAAAACCCTAATTTCATTAAGTAAAAAGTATTAATTATTTAATATGTACAATGTTTAATAATTATGTACAAAAATAAAATAAAAATGAAGTATATTTGTCAAAAAGGTATTTTTAATGTTAAATATTAATAAAAATAAAAATATATATATTTTGTATTTTTGTCCTAAATATTCTAATAAATATATATATATATTTGTATTATTTACTAAATATATTGAATATATACAAAATAATAATATTTAATATTTATAAAAAAAGTATATTTTTATTATAAAATGTTTTCAAGAGATAATATGAAATAAAAGTCAGAAAAATATGTTTGTATTATTTTTTTTAGCTATTTTAAATAATAGTATATAAGTATTTATTTATGTACAAAAACTAAATAAAGACTAATAAATATCAAAATAAATGCAAAAATTGTGGAAAAAATGATTTTTATATTTTTTCATACTTAAATAAAAATATAGAAATAAAATCAAAAGGAAAAAATGGAAAATGATAAGTAAAAATCAAAATGGGTCAGGGGGGTTCAAAAGTAAAAGCAAGGTGCAAAAAGAAAAAAACATTCCAGGCCCAGCCCAGAACCTATCTTCTTCAACCTCCAGACTGTTTGAACATGAACAAAACGTGCATTTTCTATCTCCATATTCCTGGACTTTCAAGCAAAACTCACAACATGAAAAATGTAGAGCATTAAGAGACGAATCCAGACATATAAAGAACTTGACTTAACTCTCTAAGATGAGAGAGAATTTCTCCATCCCTAATTCTTGACCTAAGTTTCCATCAATATTCAGACCTTAAATTCTCATAGCACATGCAAAATAAATGGAAAGTAAAGATATGTACAGCTTCAGGGGCATGAGTAGAACACTTTTCATTCACAAACCTAGAGCTAACAATGCCTGGATAGGGAGATAGAAGTCCATGAACTTACCTGTTCAGTTGGAATCGTATCTGGTGATAGAGGTGTTTTCAATGCAAGGTGATGATTGGTACAGCTTCTTTGATGTCCAGGGATGCTATTTCAAGCTTTACTTTGTTTGGAAACCAAGAGAATCGTGCTATGGTACTTCAACTGCAAAACAAAAAAATGAAAATGGTGATGTTGCTTGGGAGTGTTACAGGTCTTGTTTGAGGCTTGGAATAGTTTCAAGGGATGATGTGGGATATGTTTGAAGTGGTTTTAGCAAGAATGCATGAATGGATTGAGTTATGGAACTCAATCTGCAGCAAGTACCCTGTTTGGGCAGTTTTAGGGTGATTCTGTATTTGAGAAGGCAATGGAGATGGTTGGCTCGTGTTTCAGCTTAGGTGTGATGATTAGAAAGTGTTTGATAACTTTTCTTAAGCTCTGGTTCACAGGAATGAGAGTTGTGTCTTGTTATGCTATGTTTCTTCAACTTTAAGCAACAAAGTGTCCACTTGAGTTTTAGACTGATAGAGGCCCCTCTAATGTGCTGCTAACCTTCCCTTTGATCAGTGTGTTTTGTTCATAAACTTGTGCCAAAAGGATTTGCACTGTACTTGCTTGGATTGCTAATTGACATAAAGTTCTACTTTTCAAAAATGGCAAAAATGCTTTATCTAATTAAGGCTTAATCTAACATGTAATGTCCAAATGCACAAAATAATGCTAACACACAATGGATTGGCATTTAATTATTGAGTGCAAATGGGATTAGAGGCCTGTAACTAGCTTATGCATGCTGATTTGAAAAGTTGCCCAAGAACAAAGTGAGTTTTTCCCAACTTGCCAAATTCGATTCTCCCTAACCATGAGGTTGTTTGATGAGTTCTTGGACATTTTGGAAATCTTGGAATGTGTACTACAATTCATCTTTGAAATGAAAATTAAAATTCCAAGTGGAAGTATGTGAAAAATGGTCTTGAAGTTAGGTAAAAACCTTGCCTAAAATAGGTCAAATTTCTCTAAGTTAAGAATGGTTTGGTACCCCTGTTCCAAAAATTGTAACTTGAGCTACAAGCTTCTTTTGAGGAAACTTTGTGAATAAAAGTTGTAGATTTTGCAATGGACTACAACTTTCATGTTTTGACTTTTCCTTGAATCCAAATGCATCTTGGTGAGAAAGTGGGACAAAGTTAGGAAAAAATTAGGGTTTTTCATAACTTAGAAAAATTCTAAGTTATGAAAAATCTTCATTTCAAACCCTAATTTGCAATTCTTGATTTCTTGATGAACAAGTTTCATGATTTGGCATGTTTTGATGAAAAATGAATCTTGACACTTGATTTTGACCAAAAAGTCAAAGTTTGACTTTTCAGTATACAGTCAAAATTGATCAATTGACTGGGAAATTCAACTGTCAATCTTGTGTATTTGGGATCTTTTGAACTTGTTGAGTATGTCAAGACAATTACATGGGGTCCTTGAGTCCATATGTGAGCTTGGTTTGCCATTGTCTAGGTTAAACAGTCAAAAATTGCCTTTGTGTAGTCAAAACCCTAAAAATAACCATTTTGCCCTTTTGGTGATCTGATCAAATTTCTTGTGGAATTGTGATCCAAACTTGATCAAATGGTCCATATGAGTTCATAATGTTGATGTGGGTCAATTTTCATGAGATTTGACTGTCAATTGGCCACAGTTGACTTTTTCCCCAATACAGCTGATTTCTAGGTCAACTGTCCAATTGTCTGGGAAAAGTTTGGGATCAAGGCTTGAAACTTGGTATGGATAAACTTGGGAGTCCAACATGAAGCATGGAAATCATCTTAGGCATTTTAAGTCAAAACATCTTTGTGCAAACACAAACCCTAATTTGGGTCAACAGTGCAAGGAGAAGCCTTGAGCAGAGGAAACCCTAACTGGATCTTGAGCTCCAAGGGTCTTGTGATGAGAAAATGTTGAGAAAATGGGAGGGAAAATTTTGGGGTACAACAGTTGCCCCTGTTCAATCTGCTTGAACCTGAAGAGTTAGATTGGCAAGTTTGCCTTTCGTGACTCGAGGGTAAAAGGAGATTGGACACTAGAGTGCCCGGAAATTTGCACTCGCATGTCGGAGTATCAGCAAATGTGATGTCGGGAATGGGCTTATAGATGCCATTTTGAGAGATGGTGGATAGGGAGATGGGCTGATAGATGCCATCTGGAGACGTGACAGAACCTTGTCGGGAATGGGCTTATAGATGCCATTTGGAAGTGTCGGTCGCGTAAGAGATTCCTTAGCGATAACTTGCGTGCTTTGAGAAAGACAGATGTTTTCCTGGCATGTTACAAGTGTTGATCTTCAATCTCTTCATGCAGATGTGCCCTGGCTAGATACAGGTGTCGAATCTACAATCGGTTGCTCACAGATATGCCCTGGCTGGATATAGGAATCGAATCTGGAAATAGTCGTCAACAGATATGCCCTGGCTGGATACAGGAATAGAATCTTCGAACTCTTCAGATGTGCCCTGGCTAGATACAGGAATCGAATTCGGAATTGTGACAGTTGATAGATATGCCCTGGCTGGATACAGGAATCGAATCTTCAAACTCTTCAGACGTGCCCTGGCTAGATACAAGAATCGAGTCTGGAAATAGTCGTCAACAGATATGCCCTGGCTGGATACAGGAATCGAATCTTCGAACTCTTCAGATGTGCCCTGGCTGGATACAGGAATCGAGTCTGGAAACTGATCACTCACAGATGTGCCCTGGCTAGATACAGGAATCGAATCTGGAAACTGTGACAGTTGAAGGTAGTTGTCTTTTGGGTTGTCTTTTTCCCTGAAAAGGCAAAACATCAGTTGTGTGCAATGTCATGATGTATGAAATGCATGATGTCATGATGTTCAACATGAGATAGTGTTTGTGATCGGTGGATCTGGAACTGACTGTTTAACGCTGGTTCGCGAAATGTCGCGGAAGCAAGAGTCGCCACCGTATTTTATTTTCTCCAAATGGAAAGGACAAAAGCACAGAAAAATTCCTTAAAGAGATTGCTCTCGGTTCGGGAGGTAGATTATAGAAAGGGAAGGTATTAGCACCCTTTCTATCCATGGTTATCCATGGGCTCTTAGATACTTGCTCATTTGTGTTTTCAAAAATGGTTTGTTTGCTTTTCAATTGTGGGTTTTAAAAAAGTTTCTTTGAAAATTCCAGTTCGACTCTTGTATCGGTCCTCAAGAGTGTTTGAAAAATTGCTTTCGAAAGCTTTTTGAAAATGTGTTGGTGTGAAAAGTATTTTTGATTTGTTTTGAAAGTTAGAGCAAGTATCTACGAGTTGTCTACCTACCCTAAGGAATTCGTCTGTGTAAATGTCCTTTAAAGTAGTGCCATCCCACCATTGAGAGGTAGGTAGCACCACCATTGGAGGTGTTCGGGTCAATTCGAAGGTTCGGGACATGGTGATCACCAGAGCAATGGGAAGACACCTTAGAAGCTACCCTCATGCCAGGTTCCCGGATCATGAGGACTTACTAAGACATCCTCTACTCGACGATCACCTTTCGAGGCAAGGCAACAGTGAGGCGTACCCTAGGGGTGGTGTGTGCGATTCGTGTGTTGTTTTCATTTATATTTGTCTTGTGTCATGTCATTGGTGTTCTACGCTTGATTTTATTTAGGTCCATTCATTCTTGCATGCTTTGTTTAACAGTTAAAAATTGCGAGGAAAAGTAAATCTAAAGCTATTACAAATGGCGCGGGTCCACATCGCCAAAATTAAACCGGACCCGATTTGACAGAAAAGTAAAGAATTGAAAGTGCGAGAAGTATTTACATGGCTTCGGGAGAGGTACATAATTATTTGAGCAAAATATGCGAATGAATAAGAAATTAAGAACATGGGCGTTGGACCCTTTTGCAAAATTAAAATTAATGAGGAATTAAAATTAAGAAAAGAAATTGTTTTTGTTTTTTTGGTATTTTTATGTATTTTAAGATTTAATAGAAAAAGAAAGAATTTAATTAAAATTAACTACTAACCCTAATTCTACTTTATTTTTAAGTTATTAAGAAAAATTAAAATTTAACCTAAATTAAACCTAAATTTTTATGTACAATTTTAATTATGAAAATAAATGAAATAAGTAATATTATTATAGAAGGGAAAATTAAAAGAAATAAAAACAATAATTAGACCTATTTCTACATTTTTTAGATTTTTTATGAAAAGAATTAATATTGCAAACCCTAATTTAAACTAAATTTATTTACATGCATTTATTTATGAAAATATTAGGACAACAATATTTATTATTTTTTTATCTTTTTTCTGATTTTTATGCATTTTTTATATTTTTGTAGAAATAATTAATTAAAGCAAAACAATAAAGAAAATAAAATAATAATTGAAAATAAAATATAAGGAAAATTGAGAAAATTGCAAACCAGGGGGGGTGGAAGTCCCAAATTGGAGGTATGATTTTGAATAATCTGGCCCAAAAAGGATCTGGCCTTTATTGACTTTCCAGATGGCATGCTGCAGCGTTGACCTATGCTCATGGTATGCTTTCAATCTATGCCCTTGACTGGATCTCAGTGTGCACGTGGATGACTGGATGATGAAGGAACATGATGCGCCTGCAGCTTTGAAGCACATGGGAATTGCTAAGGAAAAATAATATGGAAATATGTAGGACCTGGGGCTCGAACCCAGGTCATGGACATTGCTAATATTCCTGCTTGCCAACTGTGCCAACTAACTCTTTTGTTAAATAAATAAGCAACAAATATAATAAAAGAAAACAACGCGTTAGTGGGCTAAAACGCGTGAAATTCAAAACAACCTATCACGTCTTGCCAACACATCGTCTTCTCCATTATCCCTGAAACATAAAAACAAAAGCAACGGTTTTTCATGCGTTATGTTAGGCCGGCTATGGGAAAATAGCGATTAGGCCTGTGTTATTCATAAATTGATCGCGAATATGGATTCTTCTTCGTCCAAGCTTGCTGATTACATTCATGGCACTATGGTTCTCTAATTTTACGCTATGTGAAAACGCCCAATTTCCAATTCTGAAAACCCTAGATTTTGGCAATGGTGGAATCGTCTACAGCTTGCAAAAACTCAATTAAACGCATGGGTTAGTTTGCAAATGCTTCACTGATCATGAATATATAATTAGAATGCCATGAATGTTCATAAATATTGAAACACGATAATGGAAAAAAATGGAACAAGAGGGACTTCTGTATACCGTTCCAAAGCGTGAAGCTTGAGGTTTTTGATTGGAATATGTTCAATAGACCTTGAGGAAGCTATTGAACCAAGTCTTGAGGCCTGAATCGCCTTGTAGAGGTGTTTACAGTTTTCTTTTTTGCAAATTTTTCAAGTTTTCAATGGAGTTTCTTGCGCAGCTTTTTTTTCTAGCATGATTAGGTTTATGATCAGGCATATGTAGTGAGTCCATTAGGTCAAGAAAAACCAATCAAATCCATGGCATTCATTGTTTTTGATAATTGATTTTCTAAGGATCTTTTCATATCTTTTTCCATGTGCATTTGATTCAAATCATATCCAATTGCTCCAATTCTTTCCTTATTTGGCTAGGCACGAAATATTGAGCATAAAACATGTATAAAAAGATTGGTTAGGGTGAATTAAATATTTTTCATATATTTAAATGATTTAAATGAATTAATATAAATAAAAATTCAAATAAGTAAATAAAAAATGAGAAAATACTTCCCTTTGGGCCAAGTGGTCGTGCATATGCTTAGAATGATGAATCATGGAAGAAAAATGGGCCCATTAGCAATTTTAGGTCATTTGAAGTAATGTTGACTTTTCAAAATATCCAAAAATTTCCCAACTTCCACAAGGCATAACTTGCTCAATTTTTAAGCTTTTCTCATGTTCTTGGACATTTTGGAAAGGTATTTGAGTCCTCTAACCAATGCCTTTGGTCCCATGTCATTTTGATTTACCAATCTCAAGTTATGGCCTTTGACTTAAAGTCCCTTTTTGTTGACTTTTGAAAATGACCTATAATGTTGAAATTGATAACTTTTTGTGAGAGCATTTCTTGGACTTGAAGTATGAAGATGAGTTGTAGGAAATGTCTTTATCTTCAAAATGAGCTTTGGATGGAATTTTTCTGATAATCCATGTGAAAGTTATGCCCTGGTCAATTTCAGTTGACTTTTTCAGCTGTCCAAATAAGGAAACTTTTGCATCTTTGATGATTTCTGAGCCAAATTTTGAGAATCATGATCAAGCATTGATAAAATGATGTTTGTGGCTTCAAAATGATATGTTGACCAAAAATTTGAACTTTTGACTGTCAAATGACCATTTTGCCCCTACAGTTGACTGTAGTGCAATTTAGGGTTTTGACTGTGCAATTTTGTGCTGAATGCCTTGAAACTTGATATGAGGATGCTTGACCATATTTGTAGGCATGTGAGACTTGATTGGGCCTTTGAACACTTCATTTTCTTGATCAGAACACAAACCCTAGTTTTGACTGTATAGGAGACCTTTGACTGTGCCACCCTTGGGGAATTTTGTAGCTTTGACTTGACAAATCTTGAAGAATATGGGAGGGAAAATTTTGGGGTACAACAGTTGCCCCTGTTCAATCTTCTTAGACCTGAGGATGCAGACTGGCTGACGTGGCTTTCGTAATCCGAGGGTAGAAGATGATTGGACACTAGAGTGCCCAGAAATTTGCGCTTACATAGTAGCAGTGATGATGGGAATGGGCTTACAGATGCCATTTGGAGATTGAAGAATAGGGTGATGGGCTTATAGATGCCATCTGGATGCTGGTCGCGTAAGAGATTCCTTAGCGAGAACCTGCATACCTGCAAAAAGAAAAATGAGTACCTGACACGTTGCAGGAGTTGGTTTTCAGATGCTTGGTATAGATGTGTCCTGACTGGTTACAGGAGCTGAGTCTGGAGTTTCACAAGATGATGAACCAGGGATGGTTACTACCTTAGCATGAATGGTAAGAGAACCTTGGGCGACTTTAACTTCAACAACGCTCGTTGAGAAAAATCTTAGCGGGAGTTACCATCTTTGCAGTATCGGGAAGAGAACCATAGGCAATTATAATCTGAAAGGGAATCACCTCACTCGCCGTCGGAGAGGGAATAATAAGAGAAGGAATTGTCAGCTCACTCACCGTCGGAGAGGGAACCATCTGAAAAGGACTTACCACCTCACTCACCGTTGGAGAGGGGACCATAGGAGACTATCACCTCACACTCACCGTCGGAGAGGGAAACATCTGAAAAGGACTTACCACCTCACTCACCGTTGGAGAGGGGACCATAGGAGACTATCACCTCACACTCACCGTCGGAGAGGGAAACATCTGAAAAGGAATGATCACCTCACTCACCGTCGGAGAGGGAAATATCTGAAAAGGAATTACCACCTCACTCACCGTCGGAGAGGGAACCGTAGGCGACTATAATGGAATTATCATCTCACACACCGTCGGAGAGAGAACCAAAGAAACCTAAATAACTTCTACTGAGTCTTCATCAGAAAAATCTGTTGGGAGTCGATTTAGCTGGACTAGAGAAGGCCTTGGACAGGATAACAACAGAGAACCTTAGGGTCGATTAACTGAACCGGTCTAGGTCTCGAAATGTCTTCAACTGGAATAAGTGTCAGAACGTCGCCATATCTGGTTCATATCTGGACTATATCTGGAAGGAAATCTGGAAGCAGTATCAGAACGTCACCATATCTGGTTTACATCTGAAACTATATCTGGAAGGAAATCTGGAAGCAGTATCAGAACGTCACCATATCTGGTTTACATCTGAAACTATATCTGGAAGGAGATCTGGAAGCAGTATCAGAACGTCACCATATCTGGTTTACATCTGAAACTATATCTAGAAGGAACTCTGGAAGCAGCATCAGAACATCACCCTATCTGGTTTACATCTGAAACTATATCTAGAAGGAACTCTGGAAGCAGCATCAGAACGTCACCATCTCTGGTTTACATCTGAAACTATATCTGGGAGGAAATCTGGAAGCAATATCAGAACGTCACCATCTCTGGGTCATATCTGAAACTATATCTAGAAGGATATCTGGAAGCAGTATCAGAACGTCGCCATATCTGGGTCATATCTGAAACTATATCTAGAAGGAACTCTGGAAGCAGCATCAGAACGTCACCATATCTGGGTCATATCTGAAACTATATCTAGAAGGATATCTGGAAGCAGTATCAGAACGTCGCCATATCTGGGTCATATCTGAAACTATATCTAGAAGGAAATCTGGAAGCAGCATCAGAACGTCGCCATATCTGGGTCATATCTGAAACTATATCTAGAAGGATATCTGGAAGCAGTATCAGAACGTCTCCATCTCTGGGTCATATCTGAAACTATATCTAGAAGGGTATCTGGAAGCAGTATCAGAACGTCGCCATATCTGGGTCATATCTGAAACTATATCTAGAAGGAAATCTGGAAGCAGCATCAGAACGTCGCCATATCTGGGTCATATCTGAAACTATATCTAGAAGGATACCTGGAAGCAGCATCAGAACGTCACCATCTCTGGGTCATATCTGAAACTATATCTAGAAAGAATTGCGATAGTTGATAGTAATCGTTTTTGTATTGATCTTTTTCCTGAAAAGGCAAAACATAATTGTATGCAAAATCATGATGCATGAACTGTATGTCTTCAAAATTAATGAGATTCGTGTAGTATGATGCATATGCATGCTATAATGTATGAAGATGTGATGTTTATGAATGTATTTTTGTCTAAGAAAATAAATCCTTGACGGGTGCCGGGAAGTCAGTCCTGGGCTGATGTTGAAGAATAAGCTTTTGCTTCCGCTGGGGATGATAACTGCAAGAATACCGGTAGGAGAAGATGACTCTATTGCGGAATAAACTTGGCAAATGGAGGAGTCTGCGGGGAGAAAAAGATACTCTAGCGACCATGCTGGGAAGCAATACTCTGTGGGAAGAGGGATGCCTTGCTGAGTGTTTTGCTGGGGATACCCTTGTTGTATAGGAAGTGCTGATGGACTTCGCTGGGGTAAGAAGACTTCGTCGAGGACGCTCTTTCCGTGGCTATTGGCTGAGGATAACCCAGTTATATCCTGGTAAGGAAATAACTCTTTGAATAAAGCCAGACGACGCGTTCGTGCTCTGCGAGGATAAGCTTCCAGAATCTACTGGGGATAAGCTTACTGCTTGGAGAGATGAATTCCATCTTTCTTGGGGAAACTGGATTAGACTCTCATGGGGAAGTATTGAACTGTATTGGTTATGTTTTTCAACGGAACCTAACTTGATACCTTGGAGGACAGAATAATCAGATTGCTTAGACCATCCATTATTGCCCCTGTTTCTATGAGGGAGGCACTTGTGGGGTGCTGATAGTTGTTGATGGACATACCTTCTTCTGGTAGACAGACGGCAGGACATAGTCGTACGCTTTAATCCCTAACTTTTGCCTGGACCGCCCTTTCGGGTTTTCAATCCACCGGGATACCCATTTTTTCTCAAGCCGCCTTTTCAGGTTTTCGACTTACCGGGTGTACAGATTTTTTTCATTTCATCCCTTCATTTTGCCCGAACCCTTTTGGTTCGTCGGGAAGCCCTTATTTTTGCCTAGGTGTGTCAACCTAGCGGGTCTTTGATTTTGCATAGTATTTTTCGACTATGTCCATGCTTTTGGAATGTAGGGAGTTGCCCCTGTTAGGAGTGTTTTGTCATGCTACCAGAAGGTGTCTGATCGTGCAAGATTCGTTGCTGGAGTGCCCCAAGTGACTCAGGCAGAGATTTGCCCCAGGCTTTTTGGCCTTTTGAGAGATTTTCTGGATCTTGACTTAACTGCCCCAGATGGTAGACCATGATCATGCCATGCCCCTTGATTGGAGATACTCTTGTTCATTAGACTTTCGTCATGCGAATTTCTATGCTGTTCAAACAAAAAGTCATATGCAAACAAAGTTATGTTAAAAATGCAAAGCTTATGTCTGTCTCGAAGATTTTGAAAATGCATCCTTTTTTCATAAAACAAGTGAATGTTTGTAAAACGTGATGTCAACTCCGTATTTACCGTAGGCCTTAAGGAGTCAGGATACCTTTCGTGACAGTATGCTTTCGAGCTAACCCATGCTTCAGCTAGGACTTTTGAGGGTTATAACGTGGCCTGGTTCACGGTTTGAGAAACAAAGGATAAAGGCTCAAATTATTTGTACCCACCCGCTCTTCGTGATGTTCTCCAAACCTAAACTCAGTTGATCGTGCGTTAGACCTTGCTTGAGTCTTTACTTTGATGTTCCAATAATGGTTCAGATGTTGATGATTTCTTTTGAATAGGCAGTCATTTTTGTTATTGTTGAGGGTTTGTGATACCTCTTTCTTGATTTTTGTTATCCCTTTCTTTTTTTGCCTGAACTGTTTCCTTTTTTGGAATTACAGTCAGCGGGATGCCCCAGTTTCGTAAGTCTCCTTCATGGTTTTTTTTTTACTTATTGGGCTTCTTTTTTTTTTATAATGACTGCCTATCCTTGTGATTGTTCGGAATCATCATTGTCTTTCTTTGTTTTGTAAGGACCTCTTTGGTGCCATTCGTTATGCACTCGGATCAACTGAGAGAACTACCCTGCCCCAGGTTATGATAAAGGGTTTTAAATTTCGAAAAGAAAACTCCTACTTCTTTGGCTCAGAGGGGTTGACGAGGGATTATCATCCTTATAACTCCAGTGTTTAGGGATTTGAAACAATGCCTGTACCTCATCAGCGGGGTCTGTTCAAAAGCATACTGTAAAGATCGTGGTATCATTTTCGTCATCCTCCCTCAAGAGGCTTAGAATTTTAGATCCAGAGTTGACATCAGAAAAAATATGAAAAGAAATTTGAACATAATGAAAACAATTGTATTAATTCCCAAAACAGACGTATGCGATGCATTGATAGAATAAAAGAGTTTGCTATGACATTAATTGTTTGTATAAGCAATGAAAAATACAACTCAAAAATTCAAATAAACAAAAGGCTTCAATGATTGGGCAACGGAGCAGTGATTATGTTCGGAGTCTCAGGCACTTCAAACTGAATCTCCCCGGCGTCGATCATGTCTTGAATTTTGTTCTTGAGAGGCCAGCAGTTGTCCGTAGTATGCCCCGGGCTATCAGAATGATATGCGCACCTATCATTGGGATGATAGTTGGGAGAAGAAGTGTTCGGATTCCGAAGAGGAGCCCTTAAGGTGATCATCCCTGCCTTCAACATTTGTTGCAGTGCTTGATCCAGCGACATGTTGATTTTGGTGTACTATCGTTTCTCCTTGCGCTGCTGCCCCTGTCCTTGTTGAGCAGGTCCAGGATTGGAGATCTGGATTGCCCCTGCCTCATGACGGCTCTTTTTACCGTGCACAGCATTGGATTCTTTCTTTTCATGATGAGGCTTTTTATCAGAAGGTGCAGCCTCTTGAATTTTCCCAGACCGGATGCCAGCTTCTATTCGTTCTCCAGTCAAGATAAGATCTGTGAATCTAGCAGACGAATTCCCAATTAGGTGGTTGTAGAACGGACCAGACAGGGTCCCCAAGAACATGTCGACAAGTTCCCGATCAGTCAGAGGTGGTTGTACCCTTCCAGCAAGATCCCTCCATTTCTGCGCATATTCTTTAAAACCTTCACTTGATCCTAACGACATACCCTGGAGTTGGGTACGCGTAGGAGCAAGGTCGGCATTATATTGATACTGCTTGTAGAAAGCAGTAGCCAACTCCTCCCAGTTACGAACCTTGGTCCCATCTAGCTGATAGAACCATTCGAGATGGGTCCCTGAAAGACTTTCCTGGAAGAAGTGGATCCACAAATTCTTGTCCACCGTATATGGTTGAATCTTCCGAACATAGGACCTGAGATGTAACTTGGGACAAGACGCCCCGTCATACTTGGTAAAGGATGGTGCTTTGAACTTCCGAGGAATAATCACACCAGTTGACAAACCCAGATCTCCAAAATCCAGCCCAGGTACCTGTTGGATCTCCATAGCATTCAGCCTATCCTCCAACTGTTTGTACTTGTCCTCAGCCGGAGGGTACTGTTCGTCGTTGAAATCCGTCTCGTTGTCGGAGGCCACTGGACTAGGCACCTCTCTCTCATGGTGACTGCTTTCCCTCACAGATGGAGTAGTCCTCTCAGTTTCAGTCTGCGGTGTGTTCCTAGATTTGCGTCTAGGGCTGAACAAAACAGTCCTCTTCTTCTTCTTTTCTTTCTTCAAGAGCAAAGCCTTCAGATCTTGTTGCCCCTGGGTCAAATTCATGATCAGCCCTTGGAACTGGGCATTCTGAGCCTGGAGGGCCTTGATAGATTGCTCAGCTGATGATTCAGGATTCATGACGATCGGCTGAAATAAACAGCGAAGAAGGGTAAGCAACCTGTCAAAGGGATACCTGCAATGCAATGAGATGTATGACATGCATGTAATGTTTTCAAGGACCTCGCGGGGTAGACAAAAAATTTGTTAGAGTTTGGAAACTGGTAACTTGATTGAAGGTACTTCATGTTGTTGAGAGTCCTTCGTCAAGGGTCAAAGGCTCACCATATCCAGTGGGTCATAGCCCCTGACAACTTTGGCTAGGGCAATCTTCTTCCCGTGTCAAAGCTCACCATATCAAGTGGGTCATAGCTCCTGACAACTTTGGCTAGAGGAAAATAAATCCTCTTTGCCCCTTGCTAGATGTTTGATTTATCATGACCTGCATCACAAGCCCTTGAGATCCTTGAAATGGGTTAGGATGTATGCAATGGTATGCTGTTATGTTATGCATGGGGTAATGTGAGTAACCCTGTTATGAGTCCCAATTAAGGACTATAAACAAACCCTGCAAGAAATTCAGTATACTTTGTTATGAGTCCCAATTAAGGACTATAAACAAAACCTGCAAGAGACCTAGTAAACCCTGTTATGAGTTCCAGTTAAGGACTATAAACAAAACCTGCAAGTAGCTTATGTGTCAGATAACACGCATGCAATTAGTCAAGTACGAAGGCACACAAGTCACACAAGAGAAGCCCTTAGAGTTTAGGCCAGCATGGGGTCTAGGTATTACCCTCTTTCAGTTTATTGGTTCAACCTGTCCCAATCAAAAGTAACCGGGTTCTTAGAGGATCCCAATATCATTGACTACCCTCAATCGGTCATAACTCCAGCATCGCAATCTTTTCTTGCGGCCAGAACCATCACGAGAGTTTAGCCTCAATGGGTGTAGCATACTGCTACAATTCTAAAGGCCAAGTTGTGTCAATTAAGGTTCTAAGGTTGTTGGTGCTTAATGACTCCTTAGAAGACCCATATTCTCCTCGTTGCAACACAAGGGATATCGGTACAGACCAAGGTGCCACACCAACGTAGCCACTGTTTCACCTGTGTCGGTCTACGCCGGACAGGTCCCTCACAGCTTATGCTACCTAAACAGGGTATCCCCAGATCCGGGTTAGGATCTATGTAACTCCCATGCAACCCACAAATTTAAAGCAAGCAAATCAATACAATTGAAAACACAGTTATGAACTAGCCCTAAGGTACACCTCACTTTAAGTTTAAGGGTCCCCAGCAGAGTCGCCAGTTCTGTGATCGGTGGATCTGGAACTGACTGTTTAACGCTGGTTCGCGAAATGTCGCGGAAGCAAGAGTCGCCACCGTCTTTTATTTTCTCCAAATGGAAAGGACAAAAGCACAGAAAAATTCCTTAAAGAGATTGCTCTCGGTTCGGGAGGTAGATTATAGAAAGGGAAGGTATTAGCACCCTTTCTATCCATGGTTATCCATGGGCTCTTAGATACTTGCTCATTTGTGTTTTCAAAAATGGTTTGTTTGCTTTTCAATTGTGGGTTTTAAAAAAGTTTCTTTGAAAATTCCAGTTCGACTCTTGTATCGGTCCTCAAGAGTGTTTGAAAAATTGCTTTCGAAAGCTTTTTGAAAATGTGTTGGTGTGAAAAGTATTTTTGATTTGTTTTGAAAGTTAGAGCAAGTATCTACGAGTTGTCTACCTACCCTAAGGAATTCGTCTGTGTAAATGTCCTTTAAAGTAGTGCCATCCCACCATTGAGAGGTAGGTAGCACCACCATTGGAGGTGTTCGGGTCAATTCGAAGGTTCGGGACATGGTGATCACCAGAGCAATGGGAAGACACCTTAGAAGCTACCCTCATGCCAGGTTCCCGGATCATGAGGACTTACTAAGACATCCTCTACTCGACGATCACCTTTCGAGGCAAGGCAACAGTGAGGCATACCCTAGGGGTGGTGTGTGCGATTCGTGTGTTGTTTTCATTTATATTTGTCTTGTGTCATGTCATTGGTGTTCTACGCTTGATTTTATTTAGGTCCATTCATTCTTGCATGCTTTGTTTAACAGTTAAAAATTGCGAGGAAAAGTAAAGCTAAAGCTATTACAAATGGCGCGGGTCCACATCGCCAAAATTAAACCGGACCCGATTTGACAGAAAAGTAAAGAATTGAAAGTGCGAGAAGTATTTACATGGCTTCGGGAGAGGTACATAATTATTTGAGCAAAATATGCGAATGAATAAGAAATTAAGAACATGGGCGTTGGACCCTTTTGCAAAATTAAAATTAATGAGGAATTAAAATTAAGAAAAGAAATTGTTTTTGTTTTTTTGGTATTTTTATGTATTTTAAGATTTAATAGAAAAAGAAAGAATTTAATTAAAATTAACTACTAACCCTAATTCTACTTTATTTTTAAGTTATTAAGAAAAATTAAAATTTAACCTAAATTAAACCTAAATTTTTATGTACAATTTTAATTATGAAAATAAATGAAATAAGTAATATTATTATAGAAGGGAAAATTAAAAGAAATAAAAACAATAATTAGACCTATTTCTACATTTTTTAGATTTTTTATGAAAAGAATTAATATTGCAAACCCTAATTTAAACTAAATTTATTTACATGCATTTATTTATGAAAATATTAGGACAACAATATTTATTATTTTTTTATCTTTTTTCTGATTTTTATGCATTTTTTATATTTTTGTAGAAATAATTAATTAAAGCAAAACAATAAAGAAAATAAAATAATAATTGAAAATAAAATATAAGGAAAATTGAGAAAATTGCAAACCAGGGGGGGTGGAAGTCCCAAATTGGAGGTATGATTTTGAATAATCTGGCCCAAAAAGGATCTGGCCTTTATTGACTTTCCAGATGGCATGCTGCAGCGTTGACCTATGCTCATGGTATGCTTTCAATCTATGCCCTTGACTGGATCTCAGTGTGCACGTGGATGACTGGATGATGAAGGAACATGATGCGCCTGCAGCTTTGAAGCACATGGGAATTGCTAAGGAAAAATAATATGGAAATATGTAGGACCTGGGGCTCGAACCCATGTCATGGACATTGCTAATATTCCTGCTTGCCAACTGTGCCAACTAACTCTTTTGTTAAATAAATAAGCAACAAATATAATAAAAGAAAACAACGCGTTAGTGGGCTAAAACGCGCGAAATTCAAAACAACCTATCACGTCTTGCCAACACATCGTCTTCTCCATTATCCCTGAAACATAAAAACAAAAGCAACGGTTTTTCATGCGTTGTGTTAGGCCGGCTATGGGAAAATAGCGATTAGGCCTGTGTTATTCATAAATTGATCGCGAATATGGATTCTTCTTCGTCCAAGCTTGCTGATTACATTCATGGCACTATGGTTCTCTAATTTTACGCTATGTGAAAACGCCCAATTTCCAATTCTGAAAACCCTAGATTTTGGCAATGGTGGAATCGTCTACAGCTTGCAAAAACTCAATTAAACGCATGGGTTAGTTTGCAAATGCTTCACTGATCATGAATATACAATTAGAATGCCATGAATGTTCATAAATATTGAAACACGATAATGGAAAAAAATGGAACAAGAGGGACTTCTGTATACCGTTCCAAAGCGTGAAGCTTGAGGTTTTTGATTGGAATATGTTCAATAGACCTTGAGGAAGCTATTGAACCAAGTCTTGAGGCCTGAATCGCCTTGTAGAGGTGTTTACAGTTTTCTTTTTTGCAAATTTTTCAAGTTTTCAATGGAGTTTCTTGCGCAGCTTTTTTTTCTAGCATGATTAGGTTTATGATCAGGCATATGTAGTGAGTCCATTAGGTCAAGAAAAACCAATCAAATCCATGGCATTCATTGTTTTTGATAATTGATTTTCTAAGGATCTTTTCATATCTTTTTCCATGTGCATTTGATTCAAATCATATCCAATTGCTCCAATTCTTTCCTTATTTGGCTAGGCACGAAATATTGAGCATAAAACATGTATAAAAAGATTGGTTAGGGTGAATTAAATATTTTTCATATATTTAAATGATTTAAATGAATTAATATAAATAAAAATTCAAATAAGTAAATAAAAAATGAGAAAATACTTCCCTTTGGGCCAAGTGGTCGTGCATATGCTTAGAATGATGAATCATGGAAGAAAAATGGGCCCATTAGCAATTTTAGGTCATTTGAAGTAATGTTGACTTTTCAAAATATCCAAAAATTTCCCAACTTCCACAAGGCATAACTTGCTCAATTTTTAAGCTTTTCTCATGTTCTTGGACATTTTGGAAAGGTATTTGAGTCCTCTAACCAATGCCTTTGGTCCCATGTCATTTTGATTTACCAATCTCAAGTTATGGCCTTTGACTTAAAGTCCCTTTTTGTTGACTTTTGAAAATGACCTATAATGTTGAAATTGATAACTTTTTGTGAGAGCATTTCTTGGACTTGAAGTATGAAGATGAGTTGTAGGAAATGTCTTTATCTTCAAAATGAGCTTTGGATGGAATTTTTCTGATAATCCATGTGAAAGTTATGCCCTGGTCAATTTCAGTTGACTTTTTCAGCTGTCCAAATAAGGAAACTTTTGCATCTTTGATGATTTCTGAGCCAAATTTTGAGAATCATGATCAAGCATTGATAAAATGATGTTTGTGGCTTCAAAATGATATGTTGACCAAAAATTTGAACTTTTGACTGTCAAATGACCATTTTGCCCCTACAGTTGACTGTAGTGCAATTTAGGGTTTTGACTGTGCAATTTTGTGCTGAATGCCTTGAAACTTGATATGAGGATGCTTGACCATATTTGTAGGCATGTGAGACTTGATTGGGCCTTTGAACACTTCATTTTCTTGATCAGAACACAAACCCTAGTTTTGACTGTATATGAGACCTTTGACTGTGCCACCCTTGGGGAATTTTGTAGCTTTGACTTGACAAATCTTGAAGAATATGGGAGGGAAAATTTTGGGGTACAACAGTGTTGTATGCACTTTATCATGTATGTAAGCAAGATGTATGAAATATGAAGTGTTTATGAATGTATTTTCGTCTTAGGAAAATAAATCCTTGACAACCGGCCGGGGAATTAAATCCTGGGCTGACATTGAAGAGTAGAGCTCTTTGCTTCCGCTGGGGATGATGGTTGCAAGAATACACTGGTAGGAGAAGATGACTCCGTTGGGGAATAAACTTGTTGGAGAGATTACTCTGAGGGGAATTACTCTATGGGAAGAGATACTTCGCTGAAGTTTTGACGAGAGCTCCACTGAGGATTTCAATGATGGACTCCGCTGGGGATAACAATGATAAACTCCGCTGGGGATAACAATGATAAACTCTGCTGGGGATAGGAAGAACTTTGCCGAGGGCGATCTTCCGTGGTAATTAGCCGAGGATAACCCAGTTATAAGCCCTTGTGAGGAATAACTTTGAATAAAACTCGAGAGAGACGTCCGTACTCTACAGGGGATGAGCTTCCAGAATCTACTGGGGATAAGCTTCAAGACCTGCCGGGGATACTTGCTGATGAATGCCTATACTCTGCTGGGGAATGTTGATATCTTCTAGGGCTACCCAACTTCCTTTAGGCTGACCGCGGACTAACTCTTCTGGAGGAGAGTATTGCTGACTTGCTAGGGGAACAGGGTGCCTATCGTAGGGCTGATGATAGACTAACTTTCCCTGGGGAGAGTATTGCTGAATCTTGTCTTACTCTGTGGGGAGTTGAGACAACTTGGTCATATTCTTCAGTTGAACCTACCTTGATACTTCGGCGGACAAAGCAACTAGACTGCATCAGACAACTCTACATTGCCCCTGTTTCTGATGTCACCTGTAATTAGTCTTTTGTTTCATATGCAAGCATTTATGAGTTAGCAATTTAATGTCAAATGCATATATCAAAAATGAACATTGGACGTTCTTCACAAGACAAAACAGCAAAAGGAAAAACAATGGGCAATTTGTTTGGAAAAGTGAACTTGTATTGATTTTGAAATTTGCCTGTAAATAGGCGTTTTTTGTACAAGAGGCCGACGTCCTAGTAAGAGAACGCCGCCGAATAACATAAAGTTTATACAATTTTGAAAAGGAAACAAAACAGCTATGTGCACAATGTTCCCACTGGGTTCCAACTCTGCTATCGCCTTTATGTCTTCAAGCGTCTCATCACTTTGCTGCTTAGTTGAAGATGAAGCTGATTGATCGATGCCGAAGTCTGAGCCAGATAGTTGATGCCGAATTCTGGATGCAAGGTGATCCAATGAGATATAGTGTTACACTTTATCCCTAACTTTTGCCTGGACCGCCCTTTCGGGTTTTCAGTCCACCGGGATACCCATTTTTACCCAAGCCGCCTTTTCAGGTTTTCGACTTGCCGGGTGTACAGATTTTTTTCATTTCATCCCTTATTTTTTCCCGAACCCTTTTGGTTCGCCGGGAAGCCCTTATTTTTGCCTAGGTATGTCAACCTAGCAGGTCTTTTATTCATGCGTAGTATCTTTTTACTATGTCTGCATTGGCGGGGTGAGGAAGGTCGTCACCATCCATGATGGTTAGAATCATGGCTCCTCCCGAGAACACATGTTTAACCACAAATGGCCCTTCGTACGTAGGGGTCCATTTGCCCCTGGGATCACTTTGAGGAAGGATGATGCGCTTGATTACCAGGTCCCCAACTTGATACTCTTGTGGCCTGACTTTCTTGTTAAATGCCCTGATCATCCGTTTCTGGTACGTCTGACCATGACAGATAGCGGTGAGTCTCTTTTCGTCAATTAGGTTTAATTGATCAAGCCGAGTCTGGATCCAGTCATCTTCACTCAAGTCTGCATCCTTCATTATCCGGAGAGAGGGTATCTGGACTTCAATCGGCAAGACTGCCTCCATGCCATAGACCAAGGAAAAAGGTGTTACCCCGGTTGACGTCCTTGCTGAGGTACGGTACCCGTGAAGAGCAAATGGTAACATTTCGTGCCAATATTTATAGGTCACTGTCATCTTCTGCACAATCTTCTTGATATTCTTATTAGCTGCTTCTACAGCCCCATTCATCTTCGGCCGATAGGGAGAAGAGTTGTGGTGCTGTATCTTGAATTGTTCACAGAGCTCAGTGATCATCTTGTTATTAAGATTGGTACCATTGTCTGTAATGATTCTTTCCGGGACGCCGTATCGACAAATCAGGTTATGCCGAATGAAACGTGCAACGATGCTCTTGGTTACAGTAGCGTAGGAAGCTGCTTCTACCCACTTCGTGAAGTAATCAATCGCTACCAAGATGAAGCGATGCCCGTTGGATGCCGTCGGTCGGATCTCACCAATCATATCGATGCCCCACATTGCAAAAGGCCAAGGTGCCGTCAGGACGTTCAGAGGAACCGGAGGGATGTGCACCTTATCAGCATAGATCTGGCATTTATGACAAGTCCGAGAATGTTGGTAACAGTCGGCTTCCATTGTGGACCAGAAATATCCTGCCCGAAGGGTTTTCTTTGCCATGGTGTGTGTTGTACCCCAAAATTTGCCCTCCCATTTCCTCAACATTTTCTCATCACAAAAACCTTGAAGATCAAGATCCAGTTAGGGTTTCCTCTGCTCAAGACTTCTCCTTGCACTGTGGACTCAAATTAGGGTTTGTGTTTGAACAAAGATGTTTTGACCTAAAATGCCTAAGATGACTTTCATGCTTCATATTGGACTCCTAAGTTTACCCATACCAAGTTTCAAGTCTTGATTCCAAGTTTTGCCCAGTCAATTGGACAGTTGACCTAGAAATCAACTATATTGGGGAAAAAGTCAACTGTGGTCAATTGACAGTCAAACCTCATGATTTTTGACCCACATCAACATTATGAACTCATATGAACCATTTGATCAAGTTTGGATCACAATTCCACAAGAAATTTGATCAGATCATCAAAAGGGCAAAATGGTCATTTTTAGGGTTTTGACTGCACAAAGACAATTTTTGACTGTTTGACCTAGCCAATGGCAAACCAAGCTCACATATAGACTCAAGGACCCCATGAAATGGTCTTGACACATTCATCAAGCTCAAAAGATCCCAAGTACACAAGATTGACAGTTGAATTTTCCAATCAATTGATCAATTTTGACTGTATACTGAAAAGTCAAACTTTGACTTTTTGGTCAAAATCAAGATTCATTTTTCATCAAAACATGCCAAATCATGAAACTTGTTCACCAAGAAATCACAAAATGCAAATTAGGGTTTGAAAATGGAATTTTTCATAACTTAGAATTTTTCTAAGTTATGAAAAACCCTAATTTTTTCCCAACTTTGCCCCACTTTTTCACCATGATTCATTTGGATTTAAACAAAAGTCAAAACATGAAAGTTGTAGCTTGTTGCATAATCTACAACTTTGATTCACAAAGTTTTCTCATTTGAAGCTTGTATCTCAAGTTACAAATTTTTGAATAAGGGCACTAAACCATTCTTAACTTAGTGAAATTTTAACCTATTTTGACAAGTTTTTCAACCCCACTTCAAGACCATTTTCCATACACTTCCACTTGGAATTTCAAATTGCACTTCAAAGATGTATTGCAGTACACATTCCAAGCTTTCCAAAATGTCCAAGAACTCATCAAACAACCTCATGGTTAGGGAGAATCGAATTTCACAATATAGCAAAAACTCACTTTTGAATTAGCCATTTTTCATGTTCATAAGTTATGCAAACTTCTCAAAACCAGCATGCCCTTGATTACAGGTCCTTAAACCAAGTTACACTCAATAATTAAATGCCAATCCATTGTGTTTTAGCTTTGTTTTGTTCATATAGTCATTACACAAGGAATTAAGCCTTAATTGGAAAAAGTGGTTTATCCATTTTTGAAAAGAAGAACTTTATGTCAAGTTTGCAAATCAAATGGTACAATGCATATCTTTGGACACAAGATTCATGGACATAACACTCTGATCAAGACAAAAAGATGCAGCATAGTGTGAGGGCCTGTACAGGCTAGAATGATCAAGTGGCTTTTGTTTGCTTCAAGTTCAAGAAATGTGGCATAACTTGTACCAACTCAGAAACCAGCTTACAAACACAAGAACAAATTTATCAAACACATTACACACATCATAACCAAGCTATTGCACGAGCCATTTGCCTCCCAAACATCATCAAATCAAAAAACACCATCAAACTGCAAAAACAGAGTTGCCTCTGCAGTTTGAGTGCCAACTTCTATTTCTCTCAAGCATTCTTGCCAAAACCAGTTCACACACCTTCCTTACCATCTATGCAAGCTAACCAAAAGCAAAAGCACGACCTGTAACACCTCCAAGCCACTTCACCATTTTTGTTTTTCTGTTTTGTAGTTGAAGTTCTCCAACACGATTCAGGGAGTTTCAAGACAAAGTAGAACTTGGAATAGCATCCTTACACTTCAAGGAAGCTATACAAATCATCATCTTGCTCTGAAAACTCCCCCATTGCAAAGCACGATTCCAACTGAACAGGTATATTCATGGAGTTCTATCTCTCAGTATAGGCATTGTTAGCTTTAGGTTTGTGAAGGAAACATGTCACAATCATAGCCCTGAACATGCCCATATGATTAAATTTCATTTATATTATGTGAGCTTAGAGAATTTTGGTTCTGAATATTGATGAAAAGTTAGGTCAGAAATTGGGGGAGAAGAAATTCTCCCTCATCTTAGAGAGTTAAGTCAAGTTCTTTACATGGTTGAATTCGTCTTCTCATGCTCTACACTTTTCATGTTATGAGTTTTGCTTGAAAGTCCAGGAATCAAGAGATAGAAAACGCGTGGGTGATGTTGTTCAGAGGTTGAAGATGACTGGTTCTGGGCTGGGCCTGGAATGTTTTTCTTATTTGCACCTTGTTTCTACTTTGACACCCCCCTGATCCATTTTGATTTTTACTTGTTATTTTCTATATTTTCTTTTTGATTTTGTTTCCATATTTTTATTCAATTCAGAAAAAGCATTACAAATATTTTTTTAATATTTTTTGCATTTATTTTGATATTTATTTGACTATTAGTTAGTTTTGTACATAAATAAATAATTATACATATATATACTTTTTTGTTTAAAATATTAAGATAATACAAATATATATTTTTTACACACTTTTATTTTATTTTTACTTCCTGAAAATATTTTGTATAAAAAATACCCTTTTTATTTTTATATTAAATATTATTAATTAAATAATACATATCTTGTAAATAGTACAAATATACATTTAGAGTAAAATGCCAAAAAATGTACATATTTCATTTTTTAATATTTAATACTAAAAAATACCTTTTTTACAAATATACCATATTTCATTTTATTTTTGTATATAAATAATAAATATTATATGAATTAATTGATTAATACCCCTTTAATAGAATTAGGGTTTTGCCCTAAATGTGAAAAAACTCCAAAAAATAATACCCTTTTATTTTCTTTTTATAAATAATCTTTTTTTCATACATATAAAAATTTCTTTTTGCATTCTTGCATATTTGTCTTATTTTATTTAATCTATGCAAAATATTTGTCTTGTAAATATTCAATATTGATGTAATAGTTTTAGGTTTACATTACTTGTCAAAATCCCCATTTGAACATTTGTACCCCCCTTCCCATATTTGGTTTTGTAATAGCTTAGTAAATTTATTTTCGTGCTTTTATTGCTTTCTAATTATGCCATGTTAGAATTAGGGTTTGTATGCGAAAAAACAACAAAAATAGTTATGACCTAATCTCAAGACAAACAAGCATGAAAATGGACACACAAATCACACTTGCACCCCCTAGGGTATTCCACTTGTTGCCTTTCAAATTGGGCCATATTGCATGTTAAGTCTTTTTGGGCAAAACAAACAAATGATCATAGTCCCTCGATAACATTTTCAAAATACTTCCAAAACAAATGATCAAGTCCCTTAAAGAAAAATGCCCAAAGATACTTGGCACCGTTGCAATTATGGTCCAAACGATGACCCGCGCCCGTCCCTTTCACATCCTAACATAAGATTGTCCACCAAATACAATGGTGGAACAAACTTATTAAAAGGGTTAAAACATAGCAATAGTCTTTTGAGAAATTTAGGAGTAGACAACCTCTTAGTTACATGAATCAAACTTGCAAAAACAAAACACTTGCCTATTTTCTAAACCACACATCACTACACTTTCAAAACAACTTTCAAAAACAAATGAAAACTTTTTCAAAAGACATACATCTTTGTATACATCCCCACATGGATCATTACAAAGGTTTCCACCACATTGGCTTCTTTTCAAAACATTTTCAAACCCACACACAAGCACCATTTAAAACAATTGAAAACAAAAGGCAAGTGATCTAAGCAAGTAACTAAGAGCCCATGGATAACCATGGATAGAAAGGGTGCTAATACCTTCCCTTTCTATAATCTACTCCCCGAACCCAAGAAAACATCTCAAAAGGTTTTTGCTGTGCTTTTTAACCTTTCCTTAGGATAAAATAAAAAGTCGGTGGCGACTCTTGCTCAACCGAAACATTTGCGAAAACAAACGCAAAACCTCAAGTCAGTTCTCCCACCGTATCACAGAACTGGAGACTCTGCTGGGGAGGATTTTTAAAGTGGAGTAACCTTAGGGATTAGATCACCTTTGTTTTCAATTGTTTGCTTTGTTTGCTTTTATATTTGTGGGCTTTGTATCGGAGTTTCATAGATCCTAACTCGGATCTGGGAAATACCCTTTTTAGGTAGCATAATCTGTGAGGGACCTGTCCGGCGTAGACCGACATGGGTGAAGCAGTGGCTACATTGGTGTGGCATCTTAGTCTGTACCTATATCCCTTGTGTTGCAACGGGGAGAATATAGGTCTTCTAAGGAGTCATTAAGCACCAACCAACCTTAGAACCCTAAATTGACCAACTTGGCTATTAGGACAGTAGCAGTATGCTACACTCATTGAGGCTAAACTCTCGAGATGGTTCTGGCTGCGAGAAAAGATTGCGATGCTGGAGTTATGACCGATTGAGGGTAGCTAATGATTTGAGATCCTCTAGAACCCGGTTACTTTTGATAGGACAGGTTTTAACCAACAAAACCAAAAGAGGGTAATACCTAAAACTCATGCTGGCCTGAAACCTAAGGGTGTCTTGTGTGACTTGTGTGCCTTATCATGTTTGCCTGTGTGAAAACTTGTGGTGTGCTTCATCATAGCATCATGCCATCATACCATTGCATGCATCCTGTATAAAGGACTAACCCATTTCAAAGACAAAAGAGTTTCATCTTTGCTCTGTTTTGTAGGACATCATAATGCCCGTGCGTAGGAATACTGTCCGGCTCAACTTTGTTCAACCACCAGTTTTACTAAAGGATTTGGTTGGAAGGATTCCAAACACTTCTTCCTTCATCAACAGACATGGTTCTCTCCTCGGCTTGATCACTGCAAAATAGGACCAACAACTGATAAGTGTTCTGACCCAGTTTTATGACCCTCTGTATCATTGTTTCACCTTTCAAGACTTCCAGCTGGTTCCTACCCTGGAAGAATTCTCTTATTTGCTCGGGATCCCGGTCTTGGAACAAACTCCATTCACTGGTTTGGAAAAGACTCCTAGGCCTGAAAAGATTGCTGCAATTCTCCCCTTGACCAAAGAAGAGGTATTGTCCAACTGGGAAACTAGAAATGGAGTTAAGGGATTTTTGGTCAAATTTCTGGTTGGCAAGGCTAATGATTTCTGGAATGACTTGGACTTCAAGGCGTACGAAGATATTCTGGCTCTTTTGTTCTATGGTTTGGTATTGTTTCCCAACCCTGACACCTTCATCAGTACCCATGTCATAAGGATCTTCATGTCTCGGAATCCGGTACCCACTCTTTTGGGTGATGTTCTACAACAACTCTATGCTCGTACTGCTCGAAAACGGGGAACTCCATGGTGTTGTGCTCCTTTGCTAGTAAGGTGGTTTATTTTGCACCTTCCTAAGTTCGTGATGAAGAATGAAGAAGGAAAAGGTTGGGCTCGGAGGTTAATGTCTCTCCCTGATAATGACATCACCTGGACTCTCAGAGGTTTGGATGAGGTAGCTGTTATTGACCGTTGCGGAGAATACCCTAATGTTCCGTTGATTGGTATCCAAGGAGGAATCTCTTACAATCCATGCTTAGCTCTCCGTCAGTTTGGAAGAGCCAGAGGAGATGGGCCTCATGAAATGCTGGTTCCTCACTTCCATTTTGAATTTCAGGCAGACAGTGACAAACTACGCCATGGATTCATTAGAGCTTGGGACAGAATTCACAAAGCTGACCCACATGAGTTGGGACCGAAGACTTCTCTACCAATGGAGCCCTATTGCAAATGGGTCCGCATTCGCGCTCAGAGGTTAGGTATTCCGTACGAAGCTGTCAGACCAATCATTCTTGAATCTCCCGATGAAGATGGGGTTCCTCCGACTGTCCTCCCTCCTCAGATACCTACTGATTTTGACACAATGAAGAGATCTTGGGCGCAGCTAAAGGAAGAACGGGATTTCTATTGGGAGAAGTTCAACGAGCAGGAGCGGAAGATCCAGAGGCTGACTAAGCAATTGGAGGAAGAACGGGTCCTGAACAACTACATCATCACTTAAAAGAGGAGGCCATGGGAGCATTGATGAGCTTTGGATATTTCCTTTTATAGTTTTATTTCCTTTCCAGTATTTTTCATTCCTGTAATTCCTAAGGGCAAATTGTTGAACAATTGAAAATTTTAATCTAATGAAGTGTGTTTCCTTTTTGTCTACAAAGTTGAATCTTGTTTGTCTTTGAAAACATAAAACATACGCATTCCATTGCACCATATGCATAGCAGGTACCCTATTTCACAGGTTGCTTAATCTCCTTCGCTGTTTATTTTGAACAGTCATCATGAATCCAGACTCCTCCAGTGAGCAAGCAATCAAGGCCCTTCAGGCCCAAAGTGCACAGTTTCAAGAGATGGTCCTAAGCCTAGCCCAGGGTCAGCAAGAGTTGAAGACTCTACTCCTGAAGAAGAAGAAGAAGAAAAAGAGGACTGCGTTGTTCAACGCCGGATGCAGATTTGGGAACACACTCCATAATGAAGCCGAACCAACTACTTCCTCTGCTGAGAAAAACAGTCCCCAAGGGGGAGGAGCTCCTAGTCCCGCAGTCTCCGACAACGAGACGGACTATAATGACGAACAATACCCACCTGCTGCTGACAGATACAAGCAATTGGAGGACCGCTTGAGCGCCATGGAGATTCAGAATGTGCCGGGACTGGATTTCGGAGATCTGGGGTTATCTTCTGGGGTAGTAATTCCACACAAGTTTAAGGCGCCTGCCTTCGCCAAGTATGATGGGGTCTCCTGCCCAAAGCTGCATCTGAGGTCGTACGTAAGGAAGATCCAACCTTACACGGCAGATAAGAACCTATGGATTCACTTCTTCCAAGATAGCCTCCCAGGGTCACAGCTTGAATGGTTCTACCAATTAGATGGAACTAGCATCCGACAATGGGAAGATTTGGCAACCGCATTCTACAGACAATACCAATACAATTCTGATCTCGCTCCTACGCGTACCAAACTTCAGGGTATGACTCTAGGAACGGGTGAAGGGTTCAAAGAGTACGCACAAAAATGGAGAGATTTGGCTGGCAGGGTGCAGCCTCCATTGACTGATTGTGAGCTGGTTGATATGTTCTTAGGGACTTTGTCTGGTCCATTTTTCAATCATTTGGTTGGTAACTCCTCCGCTGGGTTTACGAATTTGATTCTAACGGGAGAAAGAATTGAAGCTGGCATCAGGTCAGGCAAGATACAAAAGGATGCCTCTACAAGTGCTGAGAAGAGGCCGTTTAAGAAAGAAGCAAGTGCCGTCTATGGTCCTAGAAGACAAGTCAAGCCCGAAAATCGCCAAGCCGTCAACGCTTTGGTCATATCAAAACCTGTTGCTGCTCCTCAACAGTACAATCAGCAAAGAAGTGAAAGGCCCAAGAGGCAGTATACTCGGCTGAGTATGACATTATCTCAAATTTTACCCCAACTTTTATCAACCAACTTGGTGACCCTCAAAGAAGCTCCTAAGGTCGTCAACACTGCATCTCCTAAGTATAACCCAAATGCCCGGTGTGCTTATCATTCTGATAGTCCCGGGCACACTACTGATGATTGCTGGGCCTTGAGAAACAAAGTGCAAGATCTTATCGACGCAAAGGAAATTTAGTTTGAAGCGCCTGAGAGACCGAATGTGGTAACTGCTCCTATGCCCCAGCATAGAGTAAATGCCATTGAAGAAGAGTTGTATGCTGTTTCGATGAATGAAGTTGTTACCCCTCTTTTGACTGTTAAGAGGAACTTGCTACTAGCCGGTTTATTTCCGGGTTGTAGTAAGGGTTGCCTCTTGTGTGCTGTTATCCCTACCGGTTGTCCACTGCTAAAATCAGGCATCCAAGGCCTGATGGATAGCAAGGAAATTCTATTCAAGAAAACTGTTGTTCCTTCTGTTTCCATTGAAGAAATATCTGTTGTCACAATTTATAATCCTGCCAAAACTCCCGTAAAGAAACCAGTCCAGATTATGTCTGTTGCACCCATCACTATTACTGTCCCGGGGCCTCTCCCGTATGAGTCTGATAAAGTTGTTCCATGGCATTATGGAGCTGACGTGTATGTGCTTGGGGTGAAGCAGGAGTTCAACACCAATACCAGTATCAGTAATATCACTGGTCCCGCAAAGATTACCCGCAGTGGCAGGCTCTTCTCGCCTGACATTGCACCACATGTAATCCGAAAACCTCTCACCATCACACCCACAAGTGTGCATGTTCCAATTCAAGTTCCTGTGTCTACTACTGCCGCCGAGTCCTCTGATACTCGGGGCAAAGAAGTTGCTACTGATTCGCCTGCCAGGACGGAGGCACCAAAAAAGAAGACTGCTGTGGAAGCCTCCCAACAAGAAATGGAGGAAATTATTAAGATTATCAAAAAGAGTGACTTTAACGTTGTTGAACAGTTGGGGCATACTCCCTCCAAAATCTCTATGTTATCATTGCTTCTATGCTCAGAGGCCCATGCAAAAGCCCTGATTTCATTTCTGAAAACGGCCCATGTGCCGCAAGAGACCTCCGCGGATCAATTCACCGACTGTGTGGCTAATTTGACGGCTGACAATGGCTTAGGGTTCTCGGATGCTGACCTTACCGCCAAAGGGAAAAATCACAATGATGCCCTGCATGTTTCCATAGAATGCAGGGGCACTACTCTGGCACACGTGTTAGTGGATACCGGCTCTTCCCTAAATGTTTTGCCCAAGAAAGCATTGGATCGCTTGGATTGTGAGGGCCTGGAGTTGAAACCCAGTAACATCATTGTTAGAGCCTTCGACGGTTCTAAGAGGATGGTGCACGGTGAAGTAGACATCCCCATTCGTGTGGGTTCCCAAGTTTTCAACTCAACATTCTATGTAATGGATATTCGTCCATCTTATTCCTGCTTGTTGGGTCGACCCTGGATTCACAAAGCTGGGGCAGTAACATCCACTCTACACCAAAAGCTCAAATACCCTGTCAAAGGGAAGATTGTTACTATGCAGGGTGAGGAGGAATACATGGTGAGTCACTTGAATTCATTCCGGTATATCGAGATGGACGGGGAGTTTATTGAAACCCCCTTTCAGCATTTTGAGGAGGTACCCCCAGTGTTGGCATCAGCTGAGGCAGTGATGGAAGAAGATTTTCCGTTGAAGATGGCGTCCTTGAAGGATGCCCGGGCTGTAATCGAGAAAGGCAATTGTACAAACTGGGGTCAGCTTCCTGACATCACTCAAAAGAACGCCAAGTTTGGGCTGGGCTTTACTGCAGAGGCTCAGAGGGTTGTGCGCAAGGAAAATATCAGAAAGGCTCCGGTGTTTATCTCCAACCCAAGGGTGAATGCCATCTAGGAGGATGTAGAGGAAGCAGAGTTTGACAGTTGGATCTACCCGACTACCAGCAACGGACCAAGCAACTGGACGGCAAAGGATTTTACACCTATCACATTTGTCACGCAGTAATTAATTTCTTTTGATTTCCAATTTCTAACAAACAATATGTTAAAACTTTGTTGGCTCGGTGTCCTACCCGGGGCATCGTAGCTCCATTTGTGAGGGCTTTTTGTATGACATTTCCATATATCATCAATCAAAACATTGGACGTTTGTTGCATTTCAAATCTTGTGCTCTTTTTCTTTCTGTGTTATATATATTGCAAAACAACTATATTTACACACACTCACTTATACAGGTTTCAATCCACTATGGATCCCACTGGTAACAGCTCTGCTACCGCCAGTTATGACTTCGAGAATCCGATCAACTTGGCCGAAGACGAAGGTGAAGATGATTGCGAAGTGCCTGGTGAACTCGCAAGACTGCTACTCCAGGAAGAGAGGGCTATTCAACCACATGAAGAGCCGGTAGAGACGATTAATCTGGGTACTGAGACAGATAGGAAAGAGGTCAAGATTGGGGCTAATCTAGAGCTCAGCGTGAAGCAACGATTGATCCAGATGCTACAGGATTACATGGAGATATTTGCTTGGTCCTATGAAGACATGCCTGGTTTGGATGCCGACATTGTAGTTCATCACCTGCCAACCAAGGAAGATTGCCCTCCGGTAAAGCAAAAGGTCCGACGTATGCACCCAGAGATGTCTGAAAAGATCAAGGCCGAAGTTATGAAGCAATTCGACGCCGGGTTTCTAGCAGTAACTTCTTACCCTCAGTGGGTCGCCAATGTGGTGCCAGTGCCGAAGAAGGACGGTAAAGTCAGAATGTGTGTCGACTACAGGGATTTGAACAGGGCCAGCCCCAAGGATGACTTCCCCTTACCTCACATTGACGTTCTCGTTGACAATACTGCTCAACACAAGGTTTTCTCCTTCATGGATGGTTTTTCAGGGTATAATCAGATCAAGATGGCTCCGGAAGATATGGAAAAGACTACCTTTGTGACTCAGTGGGGCACCTTCTGTTATAAGGTCATGCCATTCGGATTAAAAAATGCTAGGGCAACCTATCAACGTGCCATGGTTGCTTTATTTCATGATATGATCCATCATGAGATTGAAGTATACGTCGATGACATGATTGCAAGGTCTCAAACTGAGGAGGAGCACCTTGACCATCTGAGGAAGTTGTTTGACCGACTCAAGTTATACAAGCTAAGGTTGAATCCCAATAAATGCACCTTTGGGGTAAGATCCGGAAAATTGCTAGGTTTCATTGTGAGTGACAAAGGTATTCAGGTGGACCCTGCCAAGGTTAAAGCCATACAAGAGATGCCGACTCCAAAGACAGAGAAAGAAGTCAGAGGCTTCCTGGGACGACTGAATTACATTGCCCGATTCATCTCACATCTGACTGCTACTTGTGAGCCAATCTTCAAATTACTGAAGAAAGATCAAGTAGTACGCTGGAACGATGAATGTCAGGCCGCCTTTGAAAAGATAAAGGAATATCTCCAAGAGCCGCCCATTCTTATGCCACCGGTGGAAGGAAGACCTCTGATATTATACTTGACAGTACTTGATAATTCAATGGGGTGTGTGCTGGGTCAGCATGACGAGTCTGGCCGAAAAGAGCACGCTATTTATTACTTGAGCAAAAAGTTTACCGACTGTGAGTCTCGTTACTCACTGCTTGAGAAAACTTGCTGCGCTCTTGTATGGGCTGCTCGCCGGCTGAGACAGTATATGCTGACTCACACCACCTTGTTGATTTCAAAGATGGATCCCATCAAGTACATATTTGAAAAGCCTGCTCTGTCTGGGAGAATAGCGAGATGGCAAATGATCTTGACAGAATATGATATCCAGTATACAACTCAGAAAGCAATTAAAGGAAGTGTACTGGCAGATCATTTGGCACACCAACCTGTGGACGATTACCAATCATTGAACTTTGATTTTCCGGACGAAGACATCATGGTGGTAACTGACTGTGAAGTACCTGGACCGGATGAAGGACCTGAGGAAGGATCCCGATGGTCTATGCATTTTGACGGAGCCTCCAATGCTTTGGGTAACGGCGTCGGCGCTGTAATCATATCTCCCAAAGGAACTCATACTCCACTCACCGCCCGATTATGTTTCAGCTGCACCAACAACATGGCAGAATATGAGGCATGTATCATGGGTCTGCAAGCTGCAATCGACTTAAGGATCAAATTTCTGAGTGTCTTCGGAGATTCTGCTCTCGTGATCAATCAGATCAAAGGCGAGTGGGATACGAAACACCCAAATCTTATTCCTTATAAGGAGTATGTGTCAACCTTGCTTCCCCACTTTGAAGAAATAACTTTCGAACACTTCCCAAGAGAGGAGAATCAGCTAGCGGACGCCCTAGCTACGATGTCTTCAATGTTCAAAATTAAATGGGACAATGAGGCTCCCCGGATCATTATCTGGATGTTGGATGAACCGGCATACTGCTGCGATCTCGAGGCCGAGAAGGTGACTGAAAAACCTTGGTATCATGAGGTGAAGAGGTACTTGGAAGCTCAGGAATACCCTGAAGGTTCATCCGTCAATGACAAGAAGTTCATGAGAAGATTTGCGGCGAAATTCTTCCTCAGCAACGGCATTCTCTACAAACGGAATCATGATTCAACTCTACTACGTTGTGTGGATAAGGCTGAAGCAGAGAAGATCATGATAGAACTGCATGAAGGTACATTCGGAACACATTCCAGTGGACACACCATGGCTAAGAAAATCCTTCGGGCAGGATATTTCTGGTCCACAATGGAAGCTGATTGTTACCAACACTCTCGAACTTGTCATAAATGCCAGATTTATGCCGACAAAGTGCATATTCCGCCGGTTCCTCTGAACGTCCTGACGGCACCCTGGCCTTTTGCAATGTGGGGCATCGATATGATCGGTGAGATCCGACCAACGGCATCCAATGGGCATCGCTTCATCTTGGTGGCGATCGATTACTTCACGAAGTGGGTTGAGGCAGCTTCCTATGCCACGGTAACCAAGAGCGTCGTGGCACGTTTCATCCGGCATAACCTAATCTGTCGGTACGGTGTCCCGGAAAGAATCATTACGGACAATGGTACCAATCTCAATAACAAGATGATCACTGAACTCTGTGAGCAATTCAAGATACAGCACCACAATTCTTCTCCCTACCGGCCGAAGATGAATGGGGCTGTAGAGGCAGCTAATAAAAATATCAAGAAAATTGTGCAGAAGATGACAGTGACCTATAAAGATTGGCACGAGATGTTACCGTTCGCTCTTCATGGGTACCGTACCTCAGCAAGGACGTCAACCGGGGCAACTCCTTTCTCCTTGGTCTATGGCATGGAGGCAGTCTTGCCAATTGAAGTCCAGATACCCTCTCTCCGGATAATGAAGGATGCAGACTTGAGTGAAGATGACTGGATCCAGACTCGACTTGATCAATTAAATCTGATTGACGAAAAGAGGCTCACTGCTATCTGTCATGGTCAAACATATCAAAAACGGATGATCAGGGCATTTAACAAGAAAGTCAAACCACAAGAGTATCAAGTTGGGGACCTGGTAATCAAACGCATCATCCTTCCTCAAAGTGATCCCCGGGGCAAATGGACCCCTACATACGAAGGGCCATTTGTGGTTAAACATGTGTTCTCAGGAGGAGCCATGATCCTAACCACCATGGATGGTGACGACCTTCCTCACCCCGCCAATGCAGACATAGTGAAAAAATACTATGCATAAATAAAAGACCCGCTAGGTTGACATACCTAGGCAAAAATTAGGGCTTCCCGGCGAACCAAAAGGGTTCGGGCAAAAATAAGGGATGAAATGAATAAAAATTGTACACCCGGCAAGTTGAAAACCTGAAAAGGCGGCTTGGGAAAAAACGGGTATCCCGGTGGACTGAAAACCCGAAAGGGAGGTCCAGGCAAAAGTTAGGGATAAAGCGTAACACTATGTCTCATTGGATCACTTCGCGTCCGGAATTCGGCATCAATTATCTGGCTCAGACTTCGGCATCAACCAATCACCTTCATCTTCAACTAGGCAGCAAAGCAATGAGACGCTCGGAGACATAAAGGCGATAGCAGAGTGGGAACCCAGTGGGATTGTTCACATAGCTGTTTTGTTTCCTTTTCAAAATTGTAAACTCTATGTTGTTTGGCGGCGTCCTCTTACTAGGATGTCAGCCTCTTGTACAAAAACGCCTATTCACAGGAAAAATTCAAATCAATACAAATTCACTTGTCTATACAAATTGCCATTGTTTTTCTCTTTTCTGTTTTGTTTTGCGAAGAACGTCCAATGTTCATTTTTGATATATGCATTTGACATTAAATTGCTGATTCATAAATATTTGCATATAAAACAAGAGATTAATTACAGGTGACATCAGAGACAGGGGCAATGTAAAGTTGTCTGATGCAGTCTGGTTGCTTTGTCCGCCAAGGTACCAAGGTAATTCGACTAAAGATTGTGACCAAATCGTCTCAACTCCCCGCTGAGTAAAACAAGATTCAGCAGTACTTTCCCCAAGCAGAGTTGACTCCCCGTCAATCCTGAAAAGGCACAACATTCCCCGGCAGGCCTTAAAGCTTATCCCCAGTAGATTCTGGAAGCTTGTTCCCTGCAGAGTACGGACGTCTCTCCCGAGCTTTATTCAGAGTTATTTCCTCACAAGGACTTATAACTGGGTTATCCTCAGCTAATTGCCACGGAAGATCGCCCTCGGCGGAGTTCTTTCATTCCCCGACAAGAGTCTATCCTCGGTTATCCCCAGTGGAGTTTATCATCATTATCCCTAGTGGAGTCCATCATTGAAGTCCTCAGCAGGCCTCTCAACAAAACTTCGGCAAAATATCTCTTCCACAGAGCAATTCCCTGGCCGGTCGTCAAGGATTTATTTTCCTAAGACGGAAATACATTTATAAACATTTCAAATTTTCATACATCTTGCTTACATACATGACAAAGTGCATACAACACTATCTCATGTTGAACATCATGACATCATGCATATCATACTTCATGACATTGCATACAACTTATGTTTTTGCCTTTTCAGGGAAAAAGACAATCCCAAAGACAACTACCTTCAACTGTCACAATTCCAGATTCGATACCTGTATCTAGCCAGGGCACATCTGAGAGTGATCAGTTTCCAGATTCGATTCCTGTATCTAGCCAGGGCACGTCTGAAGATTTCCAGATTCGATTCCTGTATCCAGCCAGGGCATATCTGTCGACCACATTTCCAGACTCGATTCCTGTATCTAGCCAGGGCACGTCTGAAGAGTTCGAAGATTCGATTCCTGTATACGGCCAGGGCATATCTAACAACTATCACAATTCCGGATTCGATTCCTGTATCCAGCCAGGGCATATCTGTTGACCACAATTCCGGATTCGATTCCTGTATCCAGCCAGGGCATATCTGTTGACGACTATTTCCAGACTCGATTCCTGTATCCAGCCAGGGCACATCTGTGAGCAACCAATTGTAGATTTGACACCTGTATCTAGCCAAGGCATATCTACATAAGGAGACTGAAGATCAAACACCTGTCACAAGCCAGGAAAACATCTGTCTTTCTCAAATACACAAGTTCTCGCTAAGGAATCTCTTGTGCGATCAACACTTCCAAATGGCATCTATAAGCCCATTCCCGACAAGGTTCTGTCACATCTCCAGATGGCATCTATAAGCCCATCTCCCTATCCACCACCTCTTCAAATGGCATCTATAAGCCCATTCCCGACATCACATTTGCTGATACTTCAACATGCGAGTGCAAATTTCCGGGCACTCTAGTGTCCAATCTCCTTTTACCCTCGAGTCACGAAAGGCAAACTTGCCAATCTAACTCTTCAGGTCCAAGAAGATTGAACAGGGGCAACTGTTGTACCCCAAAATTTGCCCTCCCATTTCCTCAACATTTTCTCATCACAAAAACCTTGAAGATCAAGATCCAGTTAGGGTTTCCTCTGCTCAAGACTTCTCCTTGCACTGTGGACTCAAATTAGGGTTTGTGTTTGAACAAAGATGTTTTGACCTAAAATGCCTAAGATGACTTTCATGCTTCATATTGGAC
The DNA here is from genome assembly GCA_948472305.1 of Vicia faba. Taxonomy (NCBI): domain Eukaryota; kingdom Viridiplantae; phylum Streptophyta; class Magnoliopsida; order Fabales; family Fabaceae; genus Vicia; species Vicia faba. The sequence continues at coordinate 25,079 of CATIWC010002005.1, read as the reverse complement.
TCCCAAGTTTACCCATACCAAGTTTCAAGTCTTGATTCCAAGTTTTGCCCAGTCAATTGGACAGTTGACCTAGAAATCAGCTGTATTGGGGAAAAAGTCAACTGTGGTCAATTGACAGTCAAACCTCATGATTTTTGACCCACATCAACATTATGAACTCACATGAACCATTTGATCAAGTTTGGATCACAATTCCACAAGAAATTTGATCAGATCATCAAAAGGGCAAAATGGTCATTTTTAGGGTTTTGACTGCACAAAGGCAATTTTTGACTGTTTGACCTAGCCAATGGCAAACCAAGCTCACATATGGACTCAAGGACCCCATGAAATGGTCTTGACACATTCATCAAGCTCAAAAGATCCCAAGTACACAAGATTGACAGTTGAATTTTCCAATCAATTGATCAATTTTGACTGTATACTGAAAAGTCAAACTTTGACTTTTTGGTCAAAATCAAGAGTCAAGATTCATTTTTCATCAAAACATGCCAAATCATGAAACTTGTTCACCAAGAAATCACAAAATGCAAATTAGGGTTTGAAAATGGAATTTTTCATAACTTAGAATTTTTCTAAGTTATGAAAAACCCTAATTTTTTCCCAACTTTGCCCCACTTTTTCACCATGATTCATTTGGATTCAAACAAAAGTCAAAGCATGAAAGTTGTAGCTTGTTGCATAATCTACAACTTTGATTCACAAAGTTTTCTCATTTGAAGCTTGTATCTCAAGTTACAAATTTTTGAATAAGGGCACTAAACCATTCTTAACTTAGTGAAATTTTAACCTATTTTGACAAGTTTTTCTACCCCACTTCAAGACCATTTTCCATACACTTCCACTTGGAATTTCAAATTTCACTTCAAATATGGATTGTAGTACATATTCCAAGCTTTCCAAAATGTCCAAGAACTCATCAAACAACCTCATGGTTAGGGAGAATCGAATTTCACAATATAGCAAAAACTCACTTTTGAATTGGCCATTTTTCATGTTCATAAGTTATGCAAACTTCTCAAAACCAGCATGCCCTTGATTACAGGTCCTTAAACCAAGTTACACTCAATAATTAAATGCCAATCCATTGTGTTTTAGCTTTGTTTTATTCATATAGTCATTACACAAGGAATTAAGCCTTAATTGGAAAAAGTGGTTTATCCATTTTTGAAAAGAAGAACTTTATGTCAAGTTTGCAAATCAAATGGTACAATGCATATCTTTGGACACAATATTCATGGACATAACACTCTGATCAAGACAAAAAGATGCAGCATAGTGTGAGGGCCTGTACAGGCTAGAATGATCAAGTGGCTTTTGTTTGCTTCAAGTTCAAGAAATGTGGCATAACTTGTACTAACTCAGAAACCAGCTTACAAACACAAGAACAAAGTTATCAAACACATTACACACATCATAACCAAGCTATTGCACGAGCCATTTTCCTCCCAAACATCATCAAACCAAAAAACACCATCAAACTGCAAAAATAGAGTTGCCTCTGCAGTTTGAGTGCCAACTTCTATTTCTCTCAAGCATTCTTGCCAAAACAAGTTCACACACCTTCCTTACCATCTATGCAAGCTAACCAAAAGCAAAAGCACGAGCTGTAACACCTCCAAGCCACTTCACCATTTTTGTTTTTCTGTTTTGCAGTTGAAGTTCTCCAGCACGATTCATGGAGTTTCAAGACAAAGTAGAACTTGGAATAGCATCCTTACACTTCAAGGAAGCTATACAAATCATCACCTTGCTCTGAAAACTCCCCCATTGCAAAGCACGATTCCAACTGAACAGGTATATTCATGGAGTTCTATCTCTCAGTATAGGCATTGTTAGCTTTAGGTTTGTGAAGGAAACATGTCACAATCATAGCCCTGAACATGCCCATATGATTAAATTTCATTTATATTATGTGAGCTTAGAGAATTTTGGTTCTGAATATTGATGAAAAGTTAGGTCAGAAATTGGGGGAGAAGAAATTCTCCCTCATCTTAGAGAGTTAAGTCAAGTTCTTTACATGGTTGAATTCGTCTTCTCATGCTCTACACTTTTCATGTTATGAGTTTTGCTTGAAAGTCCAGGAATCAAGAGATAGAAAACGCGTGGGTGATGTTGTTCAGAGGTTGAAGATGACTGGTTCTGGGCTGGGCCTGGAATGTTTTTCTTATTTTCACCTTGTTTCTACTTTGACACCCCCCTGATCCATTTTGATTTTTACTTGTTATTTTCTATATTTTCTTTTTGATTTTGTTTCCATATTTTTATTCAATTCAGAAAAAGCATTAAAAATATTTTTTTTATATTTTTTGCATTTATTTTGATATTTATTTGACTATTAGTTAGTTTTGTACATAAATAAATAATTATACATATATACTTTTTTTGTTTAAAATATTAAGATAATACAAATATATATTTTTTACACACTTTTATTTTATTTTTACTTCCTGAAAATATTTTGTATAAAAAATACCCTTTTTATTTTTATATTAAATATTATTAATTAAATAATACATATCTTGTAAATAGTACAAATATACACACACACACACATATATATATATATATATATATATATATATATATATATATATATATATATATATATATATATATATATATATATATATATATATATATATATATATATATATATATATATATATATATATATATATATATATATATATATATATATATATATATATATATATATATATATATATATATATATATATATATATATATATATATATATATATATATATATATATATATATATATATATATATATATATTAATACATTTAGAGTAAAATGCCAAAAAATGTACATATTTCATTTTTTAATATTTAATACTAAAAAATACCTTTTTTTTACAAATATACCATATTTCATTTTATTTTTGTATATAAATAATAAATATTATATGAATTAATTGATTAATACCCCTTTAATAGAATTAGGGTTTTGCCCTAAATGTGAAAAAACTCCAAAAAATAATACCCTTTTATTTTCTTTTTATAAATAATCTTTTTTTCATACATATAAAAATTTCTTTTTGCATTCTTGCATATTTGTCTTATTTTATTTAATCTATGCAAAATATTTGTCTTGTAAATATTCAATATTGATGTAATAGTTTTAGGTTTATATTACTTGTCAAAATCCCCATTTGAACATTTGTACCCCCCTTTCCATATTTGGTTTTGTAATAGCTTAGTAAATTTATTTTCGCGCTTTTATTGCTTTCTAATTATGCCATGTTAGAATTAGGGTTTGTATGCGAAAAAACAACAAAAATAGTTATGACCTAATCTCAAGACAAACAAGCATGAAAATGGACACACAAATCACACTTGCACCCCCTAGGGTATTCCACTTGTTGCCTTTCAAATTGGGCCATATTGCATGTTAAGTCTTTTTGGGCAAAACAAACAAATGATCATAGTCCCTCGATAACATTTTCAAAATACTTCCAAAACAAATGATCAAGTCCCTTAAAGAAAAATGCCCAAAGATACTTGGCACCGTTGCAATTATGGTCCAAACGATGACCCGCGCCCGTCCCTTTCACATCCTAACATAAGATTGTCCACCAAATACAATGGTGGAACAAACTTATTAAAAGGGTTAAGACATAGCAATAGTCTTTTGAGAAATTTAGGAGTAGACAACCTCTTAGTTACTTGAATCAAACTTGCAAAAACAAAACACTTGCCTATTTTCTAAACCACACATCACTACACTTTCAAAACAACTTTCAAAAACAAATGAAAACCTTTTCAAAAGACATACATCTTTGTATACATCCCCACATGGATCATTACAAAGGTTTCCACCACATTGGCTTCTTTTCAAAACATTTTCAAACCCACACACAAGCACCATTTAAAACAATTGAAAACAAAAGGCAAGTGATCTAAGCAAGTAACTAAGAGCCCATGGATAACCATGGATAGAAAGGGTGCTAATACCTTCCCTTTCTATAATCTACTCCCCGAACCCAAGAAAACATCTCAAAAGGTTTTTGCTGTGCTTTTTAACCTTTCCTTAGGATAAAATAAAAAGTCGGTGGCGACTCTTGCTCAACCGAAACATTTGCGAAAACAAACGCAAAACCTCAAGTCAGTTCTCCCACCGTATCACAGTGTGTCCACTAGAATGTGTTCCGAATGTACCTTCATGTAGTTCTACCATGATCTTCTCTGCTTCAGCCTTATCCACACAACGCAGTAAAGTTGAATCATGGTTTCGTTTGTAGAGAATGCCGTTGTTGAGGAAGAATTTTGCCGCAAACCTTCTCATGAACTTCTTGTCATTGACAGACGCACCTTCAGGGTATTCCTGAGCTTCCAAGTATGTCTTCACCTCATGATACCAGGTTTTTTCAGTTACCTCTTCGGCCTCAAGATCGCAGCAGTATGCAGGTTCGTCCAACTTCCAGATAATGATCCGGGGAGCCTCATTGTCCCATTTGACTTTTAACATTGAAGACATCGTAGCTAGTGCGTCCGCTAACTGATTCTCCTCTCTTGGGAAGTGTTCAAAAGTTATCTCTTCAAAGTGGGGAAGCAAAGTCAGCACATACTCCTTGTAAGGAATAAGATTTGGGTGTTTTGTATCCCACTCGCCTTTGATCTGATTGATCACGAGAGCGGAATCTCCGAAGACACTTAGAAACTTGATCCTTAAGTCGATTGCAGCTTGAAGAACCATTATACATGCCTCATATTCTGCCATGTTGTTGGTGCAGTTGAAACACAGCCGGGCGGTGAGTGGAGTATGAGTACCTTTGGGGGATATGATCACAGCGCCGATGCCGTTACCCAAAGCGTTTGAGGCTCCGTCAAAATGCATAGACCATCGGGATCCTTCCTCAGGTCCTTCATCCGGTCCAGGTACTTCGCAATCAATTACTACCATGATATCTTCATCCGGAAATTCAAAGTTCAATGATTGGTAATCGTCCACAGGTTGGTGTGCCAAATGGTCTGCCAATACACTTCCTTTGATTGCTTTTTGAGTTGTGTACTGGATGTCATATTCCGTCAAGATCATTTGCCATCTTGCTATTCTTCCAGACAGAGCAGGCTTTTCGAATATGTACTTGATTGGATCCATTTTTGAAATCAACAGAGTAGTGTGAGTCAACATATACTGTCTCAGCCGGCGAGCAGCCCATACCAGAGCGCAGCAAGTTTTCTCGAGCAGTGAGTAACGAGACTCACAGTCGGTAAACTTTTTGCTCAGGTAATAAATAGCGTGCTCTTTTCGGCCAGACTCGTCATGCTGCCCCAGCACACACCCCATTGAGTTGTCAAGTACTGTCAAGTATAGTATCAGAGGTATCCCTTCTACTGGTGGCATAAGAATGGGTGGTTCTTGGAGATACTCTTTTATCTTTTCGAAAGCAGCCTGACATTCATCGTTCCAACGTACTACTTGGTCTTTCTTCAACAATTTGAAGATTGGATCACAGGTAGCAGTCAGATGTGAGATGAATCAGGCAATGTAATTCAGTCGTCCTAGAAAACCTCTGACTTCTTTCTCCGTCTTGGGAGTCGGCATCTCTTGTATGGCTTTTACCTTGGCAGGGTCCACTTGGATACCTTTATCGCTTACAATGAAACCTAGCAATTTTCCTGACCTCACCCCAAAGGTGCATTTGTTTGGGTTCAACCTCAGCTTGTACAACTTCAGTCGGTCAAACATCTTCCGCAGATGGTCAAGGTGTTCCTCCTCAGTTTGGGACCTTGCAATCATATCATCGACGTATACTTCAATCTCATGATGGATCATGTCATGAAACAAAGCAACCATGGCACGCTGGTAGGTTGCCCCAGCATTTTTCAACCCGAATGGCATGACCTTGTAGCAGAAGGTGCCCCACTGAGTCACAAAGGTAGTCTTTTCCATATCTTCAGGAGCCATCTTGATCTGATTATACCCCGAAAAACCATCCATGAAGGAGAACACCTTGTGTTGAGCAGTATTGTCAACAAGAACGTCGATGTGAGGTAGGGGGAAGTCATCCTTGGGGCTTGCCCTGCTTAGATCCCTGTAATCGACACACATTCTGACCTTACCGTCCTTCTTTGGCACTGGCACCACGTTGGCAACCCACTGAGGGTAAGAAGTCACTGCTAGAAACCCGGCATCGAATTGCTTCATAACCTCAGCCTTGATCTTTTCGGACATCTCTGGACGCATACGGCGGACCTTTTGCTTTACCGGAGGGCAGTCTTCCTTGGTGGGCAGGTGATGAACCACAATGTCGGCATCCAAACCAGGCATGTCTTCGTAAGACCAAGCAAAGATCTCCATGTAATCATGTAGCATCTGGATCAATCGTTGCTTCACGCTGAGCTCTAGATTTGCACCAATCTTGACTTCTTTTCTATCTGTCTCAGTACCCAGGTTCACTGTTTCCACCGGCTCTTCATGCGGCTGAATGACCCTCTCTTCCTGGAGTAGCAGTCTTGCGAGTTCACCAGGCACTTCGCAATCATCTTCACCTTCGTCTTCGGCCAAGTTGATCGGATTTTCGAAGTCATAACTGGCAGTAGCAGAGCTGTTACCAGTGAGATCCAGAGTGGATTGAAACCTGTATAAGTGAGTGTGTGTAAATATAGCTGTTTGCAATATATAACACAGAAAGAAAAAGAGCACAAGATTTGAAATGCAACAAACGTCCAATGTTTTGATTAATGATATATGGAAATGTCATACAAAAAAATCCCTCACAAATGGAGCCACAGTGCCCCGGGTAGGACACCGAGCCAATAAAAGTTTCAACACATTGTTTGTTACAAATTGAAAATAAAAGAGTTAATTACTGCGTGACAAATGTAATAGGTGTAAAATCTTTTGCCGTCCAGTTGCTTGGTCCGTTGTTGGTGGTTCGATAGATCCAACTGTCAAATTCTGCTTCCTCTACGTCCTCCTCGATAGCATTCACTCTTGGGTTGGTGATGAACACCAGAGCCTTTCTGATCCTTTCTTTGCGAACAGCCCTCTGAGCCTCTGCAGTGAAGCCCAGCCCAAACTTGTCGGCCTTTTGAGTGAAGTCAGGAAGTTGACCCCAGTTTGCGCACTTGCCTTTCTCGATCACTGCCCGGGCATCCTTCAGGGAAGCCATCTTCAGAGGAAAGTCTTCTTCATCCACTGTCTCAGCTGACGCCAATGTTGGAGGTACCTCCTCAAAATGTTGAAAGGGGGTTTCAATAAACTCCCCGTCCATCTCGATATACTGGAATGAATTCAAGTGACTAACCATGTATTCCTCCTCACCCTGCACAGTAACAATTTTCCCTTTGACAGGGTATTTGAGCTTCTGGTGTAGAGTAGATGTTACCGCCCCAGCCTTGTGAATCCAGGGTCGACCCAACAAGCAGGAATAAGATGGACGAATATCCATTACGTAGAACGTTGAGTCGAAGACTTGGGAACCCACACGAATAGGAATGTCTACCTCACCGTGCACCATCCTCTTAGAACCGTCGAAGGCTCTAACAATGATGTTACTAGGTTTCACTTCCAGGCCCTCACAATCCAACCGATCTAAGGCCTTCTTGGGCAAAACATTCAGGGAAGAACCGGTATCCACCAACACGTGTGCGAGAGTAGTGCCCCTGCATTCTATAGAGACATGTAGGACATCATTGTGGTTTTTCCCTTTGGCGGTAAGGTCAGCATCCGAGAACCCCAAACCTTTGTCAGCTGTCAAATTAGCCACACAGTCAGTGAATTGATCTGCAGATGTCTCTTGCGGCACATGGGCCTTTTTCAGAAATGAAATCAGGGCCTTGGCGTGGGCCTCTGAGCACAGCAGCAACGATAGCATAGAGATTTTGGAGGGGGTATACCCCAGTTGTTCAACGACATTGAAGTCACTCTTTTTAATGATTTTAAGGATTTCCTCCATCTCTTGCTGGGAGGCTTCAACAACAGTCTTTTTTGGTGCCTCCGTCCGGGCAGGCAAATCGGTAGCAACTTCTTTGCCCCGAGCATCAGAGGACTCGGCGGCAGTAGTAGACACAGGAACTTGATTTGAAACATGCACACTTGCGGGTGTGCTGATAAGAGGTTTTTGGATTTAACTGGTGGTGCAATGTCAGGCGAGAAAAGCCTGCCACTGCGAGTAATCTTGGCGGGACCAGTGATGTTACTGATACTGGTACCGGTGTTGAACTCCTGCTTCACTCCAAGCACATACACGTCTGCCCCATAGTGCCATGGGACAACCTTGTCAGATTCATAGGGGAGGGGCCCCGGAACAGTAATGGTAATGGGTGCAACAGACATAATTTGGATTGGCTTCCTTGGGAGAGCCTTGGTAGGATTGTTGAAAATTGTGACAACAGATACTTCTTCAGCGGGAACAAACGGAACAGCAGTTTTCTTGAACATAATTTCTTTGCTATCCATCAGGCTTTGGATGCCTGATTTTAGCAGCGGACAACCGGTAGGGATAACAGCACACAGGAGGCAACCCTTGCTACAACCCAGAAATAAACCGGCTAGTAGTAGGTTCCTCTTAACAGTCAATAGAGGGGTAGCAACATCATTCACCGAAACAGCATACAAATCTTCCTCAATGGCATTTACTCTATGCTGGGGCATAGAAGCAGTTACAACATTTGGCCTCTCAGGCGCCTCAAACTGAATTTCCTTCGCATCGATAAGGTCTTGAACTTTATTTCTCAGGGCCCAGCAATCATCAGTAGTATGCCCGGGGCTATCAGAATGATAAGCACAACGGGCATTTGGGTTATACTTAGGAGATGCAGCATTCACGACCTTCGGAGCCTCTTTGATGGTCACCAAGTTGGTTGATAACAGTTGCGGCAAGATTTGTGACAAGGTCATACTCAGCTGAGTATACTGCCTCTTGGGCCTTTCACCTCTTTGTTGATTGTACTGCTGAGGAGCAGCAACAGGCTTTGAAATGACCAAGGAATTGACGGCTTGGCGGCTTTCTGGCTTGACTTGTCTTCTAGGACCATAGACTGCACTAGCTTCCTTCTTAAAAGGCCTCTTCTCAGTACTTGCGGAGGCAGCTTTCTGTATTTTTCCTGACCTGATGCCAGCTTCTATCCTTTCACCCGTCAGGATCAAATCTGTAAACCCAGCGGAGGAATTACCAACCAGATGATTGAAGAATGGACCAGACAAGGTCCCTAGAAACATGTCAACCAGCTCACGGTCAGTCAATGGAGGCTGCACCCTGCCAGCCAAATCTCTCCATTTTTGTGCATATTCTTTGAACCCTTCGCCCGTTCCTAGAGACATACCCTGAAGTTGGGTACGCGTAGGAGCGAGGTCAGAATTGTATTGATATTGTCTATAAAATGCGGTTTCCAAATCTTCCCAATGTCGGATACTGGTTTCATCTAGCTGATAGAACCACTCAAGCTGTGACCCCGAAAGGCTATCTTGGAAGAAGTGGATCCAAAGATTTTTGTCTGCCGTGTAAGGTTGGATCTTCCTTACGTACGACCTAAGATGCAGCTTTGGACAGGAAGCCCCGTCATATTTGGCAAAGGCAGGCGCCTTGAACTTGTGTGGGATTACCACCCCAGAAGATAACCCTAAATCTCCGACATCCAGCCCCGGCACATTTTGAATCTCCATGGCACTCAAGCGGTCCTCTAATTGCTTGTATCTGTCAGCAGCAGGAGGGTATTGTTCGTCATTGTAATTCGTCTCGTTGTCAGAGACTGCAGGACTAGGAGCCCCTCCCCCTTGGGGACTGTCTTTCTCTGCAGAGGAAGTAGTTGGATCAGCCTCATTATGGAGTGTGTTCCCAAACCTGCGTCCAGTGTTGAATAACGCAATCCTCTTCTTCTTCTTTTTCTTTAGGAGCAAAGCCTTCAACTCTTGCTGACCTTGGGCCAGGCTCATGACCATTTCTTGAAACTGGGCACTTTGGGCCTGAAGGGCCTTGATTGCTTGTTCACTGGAGGATTCTGGATTCATGATGACTGTTCAAAATAAACAGCGAAGAAGATTAAGCAACCTGTAGAAAAAAGGGTACCTGTTGTGCACATGATGCATGAGATGCTATCTATGCAATGCATTCAAGGATTTTAGAAATTCACAATTGTTGCAGACAAAAAGAACACACGTCATATTAATAAGAAGCAATTGGTTAGTACATAAGTGCCCCATGGGCCAAATATTACAAAAAACAACTTCTCAAGGTAAAAAGACGTTGCGCATCCTCTTTGGCGCAATGTAGGTGTTAAGGGCCTCTTGCTCATGGAGTCGGCGGGTGAGCTCTAAAACCTTCTTCTCGCTGGCGTAGAAGCTGGCTTCAAAAGTGTTTCGTTCCTCCTTGAGTTGGATCCAACTCTTCTGCATCTCCTCCCACGATGTAGGCATGTCAGGATGTAGGATGGTGTAGGGAACCTCTCCTTCCTTGACGGGCTCTTTAATCACAGGGAGAACATGAGGATAAGGCATCATTAGACTCTGGGCTCGGGCTCGTACCCACTTGAGATAAGGCTCAAGAGGGATGGAGTTCTTGTGTCCCAGTGTCTTGCTATCAACCTTGTTGGGCATCCTCCAAGCTCTGATGAATCTTTGGCGAAGTCCTTGCGCATCGTTGTCGAAGTCAAAAACTAGGTCAGGAATCAACATGTCGTGAGGGCCATCCCTTCGTGCATATCCAAATTGCCTCAAATCTAGGCAAGGATTGTAGGTGATACCTCCTCTGATTCCAAGTAAAGGAACATTAGGAAACTCTCCACAACGATCGACAATGATGACATTTTCTCTGGACCGAGAACACCAATGTACATCAGAGTGAGTAAGAGTCATTAACCGTTGGGACCACCTTGAGCCTTGGTCATTCTTCAAGACAGATTGTGGAAGGTGCGAAATAAACCACCTTGCAAGGAGAGGAGTACAACACATGAGAACACCCTTCTTTCTCATTGTTCGTGTGTAAAATGAGTGAAGGATGTCCCCAAGTAATGTTGGTATTGGATTTCTGGACAAGAAGATTTTGACGGCGTTGACCTCTACAAGCTGGTCAGGATTTGGGAATAGGACCAACCCATAGATAAGGAGTGCCACAATTTCTTCAAAGGCTTGTAGGTCCAATGAATTCCAACATTCTTGTGCCTTCTCGAACAAGAACTTTGCTAAGAAACCTTTGACGCCGCTTCTAGTTTCCCAATGCCCCTTGATGTCAGAAGGCTGTAGATGTAATGCTCGAGCAACATCTTCAGGCTTTGGTTCCTTTTCCGTGCCGTTGAAAGGTAGTTGATTTAGGATAGGAATTCTCAGGAGTTGAGAAAATTCCTCCAAAGTGGGCACCAACTGGTAGTCGGGGAAAGTGAAACAGTGGTGAAGAGGGTCAAAGAACTGGAATAACACTTTCATCATATCCTCTTCAATGTTGGTGTTGACTAAGCTGAGCAGTCTACCATGTCTTTCACTGAAGGATGAGCTTTCCGGAATTCTTGAGGTGAGCTCCTTGAGTTGAGGAGGGATTCTCACAAGATTGACTTGGATGGTTTTTCTGCGAGGAATTTCCATGACCTACAAAACAAGAACAAAGATGAAGATCTAAACCCTTGAAGTGGTTAGTGAATGCATATGATGCTTTATGATGTTCATGATGTATGCACAAACATATGTACAAGCAAATCACACAAAACCCTAGTTTCAGGCTTGCATGGGGTTTCATAGGTAAGTACCCTCTTGAGTGTAGTTGGCTTAAAAACCTGTCCTATAAATAGTAACCGGGTTCTAAGGAGCTCAATATCACTGGATTGTTTTCATTGTTCATTGTTTTGGTTTAGCTACTTAACTAGCGACCAAAATATTCCAAGAAAACAACCCTCAATGAGTGTAGTATCGAGTATCTACCAACTTCGGACTGCACCAAAGCCGGTCATCTCACTACCCCTAATAAAAAGCCAAGATGGTCAAGTAAGGTTCTAGGTCATTAGTGCTTAGTGACATCACTCAGCGGCCCCGTACTCTCCTTGATTGAACTCAAGGGTTATCGGTACTCACAAATATGTCGCACTAATATAGCTATTGCTTCGACCGTGTCGGTATACCCTGCACAGTTTCCACAATGTATTGCTATCTATGAATGTTTCCCAAAATCCGGGTGTAGGATTGCAAACCCAAACAAGAGAGCCAAGATATAAAGCAATCAAGACAAACAATTAGTCATGCAAGAGGGTGATCTAAGCCTTAAGGTTACTCCACTTTTAAAATCATCCCCAACAGAGTCGCCAGTTCTGTGATACGGTGGGAGAACTGACTTGAGGTTTTGCGTTTGTTTTCGCAAATGTTTTGGTTGAGCAAGAGTCGCCACCGACTTTTTATTTTATCCTAAGGAAAGGTTAAAAAGCACAGCAAAAACCTTTGAGATGTTTTCTTGGGTTCGGGGAGTAGATTATAGAAAGGGAAGGTATTAGCACCCTTTCTATCCATGGTTATCCATGGGCTCTTAGTTACTGGCTTAGATCAACTTGCCTTAATTTTCAATTGTTTGAAATGGTGCTTTGTGTGTGGGTTTGAAAAATGTTTTGAAAAGAGGCCAATGTGGTGGCAACCTTTGTAATGATCCATGTTGGGATGTATACAAAGGTGTATGTCTTTTGAAAAGGTTTTCATTTGTTTTTGAAAGTTGTTTTGAAAGTATAGTGATGTGTGGTTTAGAAAATAGGCAAGTGTTTTGTTTTGCAAGTTGACAAGTACTCAAGAGCTATCTACCCTAAAGTTCTCAAAGATCTTTGCTATGTTTTAACCCTTTTAACAATTTTGTTCCACCATTGCATTTGGTGGACAATCTTGTGTTAGGATGTGAAAGGGACGGGCGCGGGTCATCGTTTAGACCATAATTGCAATAGTGCCAAGTATCTTTGGGCAATTTTCCTTGGAGGGACTTGATCATTTTTTAGGCAACTTTCGAAAGCGTCATCGAGGGACTATGATCATTTGAATTGTGTTTGTTTTGCCCAAAGAGACCTAACATGCAATATGGCCCATTATTGAAGGCAACAAGTGGAATACCCTAGGGGTGCAAGTGTGATTAGTGTTGTCCATTTTCATGCTTGATTATCTTGAAATTAGGTCAAACTATTTTGGTTAATTGATTTGCATACAAACCCTAGTTCTAACATGGCATATTTAGAAAGCATTAAAGTGCGAAAAATAAAGTTCCTAAGTTATTACAACACAATATATGGGAAGGGGGGTACAAATGTTCAAATGAGGATTTTTTAGCAAGAAATTAAATCCTAACTATTACATCAAAATTTGGGAATTTACAAGGTATTTAATTGCACAAGTTAAATAAAATAAATATGTAAGATGCAAAAAGGCTTTTTATATGTATGAAAAAAAAGTGTTTTTTATATGTCAAATAAACAAAATAAAAAATATTAATTTTTGGAGTTTTTATGTATTTAGGGCAAAACCCTAATTTCATTAAGTAAAAAGTATTAATTATTTAATATGTACAATGTTTAATAATTATGTACAAAAATAAAATAAAAATGAAGTATATTTGTCAAAAAGGTATTTTTAATATTAAATATTAATAAAAATAAAAATGTATATATTTTGTATTTTTGTCCTAAATATTCTAATAAATATATATGTATTTGTATTATTTACTAAATATATTGAATATATACAAAATAATAATATTTAATATTTATAAAAAAAGTATATTTTTATTATAAAATGTTTTCAAGAGATAATATGAAATAAAAGTCAGAAAAATATGTTTGTATTATTTTTTTTAGCTATTTTAAATAATAGTATATAAGTATTTATTTATGTACAAAAACTAAATAAAGACTAATAAATATCAAATTAAATGCAAAAATTGTGGAAAAAATGATTTTTATATTTTTCATACTTATATAAAAATATAGAAATAAAATCAAAAGGAAAAAATAGAAAATGATAAGTAAAAATCAAAATGGGTCAGGGGGGTTCAAAAGTAAAAGCAAGGTGCAAAAAGAAAAAAACATTCCAGGCCCAACCCAGAACCTATCTTCTTCAACCTCCAGACTGTTTGAACATGAACAAAACGCGCGTTTTCTATCTCCAGATTCCTGGACTTTCAAGCAAAACTCACAACATGAAAAATGTAGAGCATTAAGAGACAAATCCAGACATATAAAGAACTTGACTTAACTCTCTAAGATGAGAGAGAATTTCTCCATCCCTAATTCTTGACCTAAGTTTCCATCAATATTCAGACCTTAAATTCTCATAGCACATGCAAAATAAATGGAAAGTAAAGATATGTACAGCTTCAGGGGCATGAGTAGAACACTTTTCATTCACAAACCTAGAGCTAACAATGCCTGGATAGGGAGATAGAAGTCCATGAACTTACCTGTTCAGTTGGAATCGTATCTGGTGATAGAGGTGTTTTCAATGCAAGGTGATGATTGGTACAACTTCCTTGATGTCCAGGGATGCTATTCCAAGCTTTACTTTGTTTGGAAACCAAGAGAATCGTGCTATGGTACTTCAACTGCAAAACAAAAAAATGAAAATGGTGATGTTGCTTGGGAGTGTTACAGGTCTTGTTTGAGGCTTGGAATAGTTTCAAGGGATGATGTGGGATATGTTTGAAGTGGTTTTAGCAAGAATGCATGAATGGATTGAGTTATGGAACTCAATCTGCAGCAAGTACCCTGTTTGGGCAGTTTTAGGGTGATTCTGTATTTGAGAAGGCAATGGAGATGGTTGGCTCGTGTTTCAGCTTAGGTGTGATGATTAGAAAGTGTTTGATAACTTTTCTTAAGCTCTGGTTCACAGGAATGAGAGTTGTGTCTTGTTATGCTATGTTTCTTCAACTTTAAGCAACAAAGTGTCCACTTGAGTTTTAGACTGATAGAGGCCCCCCTAATGTGCTGCTAACCTTCCCCTTGATCAGTGTGTTTTGTTCATAAACTTGTGCCAAAAGGATTTGCACTGTACTTGCTTGGATTGCTAATTGACATAAAGTTTTACTTTTCAAAAATGGCAAAAATGCTTTATCTAATTAAGGCTTAATCTAACATGTAATGTCCAAATGCACAAAATAATGCTAACACACAATGGATTGGCATTTAATTATTGAGTTCAAATGGGATTAGAGACCTGTAACTAGCTTATGCATGCTGATTTGAAAAGTTGCCCAAGTTATGAACATGTAAATTGGCCAAGAACAAAGTGAGTTTTTCCCAACTTGCCAAATTTGATTCTCCCTAACCAAGAGGTTGTTTGATGAGTTCTTGGACATTTTGGAAAGGTTGGAATGTGTAATACAATTCATCTTTGAAATGCAAATTGAAATTCCAAGTGGAATTATGTGAAAAATGGTCTTGAAGTTAGGTAAAAACCTTGCCTAAAATAGGTCAAATTTCTCTAAGTTAAGAATGGTTTGGTACCCTTGTTCCAAAAATTGTAACTTGAGCTACAAGCTTCTTTTGAGGAAACTTTGTGAATCAAAGTTGTAGATTTTGAAATGGACTACAACTTTCATGTTTTGACTTTTCCTTGAATCCAAATGCATCTTGGTGAGAAAGTGGGACAAAGTTAGGAAAAAATTAGGGTTTTTCATAACTTTAGAAAAATTCTAAGTTATGAAAAATCTTCATTTCAAACCCTAATTTGCAATTCTTGATTTCTTGATGAACAAGTTTCATGATTTGGCATGTTTTGATGAAAAATGAATCTTGACACTTGATTTTGACCAAAAAGTCAAAGTTTGACTTTTCAGTATACAGTCAAAATTGATCAATTGACTGGGAAATTCAACTGTCAATCTTGTGTATTTGGGATCTTTTGAACTTGTTGAGTATGTCAAGACAATTCCATGGGGTCCTTGAGTCCATATGTTAGCTTGGTTTGCCATTGGATATGTTAAACAGTCAAAAATTGCCTTTGTGCAATCAAAACCCTAAAAATGACCATTTTGCCCTTTTGGTGATCTGATCAAATTTCTTGTGGAATTGTGATCCAAACTTGATCAAATGGTACATATGAGTTCATAATGTTGATGTGGGTCAATTTTCATGAGATTTGACTGTCAATTGGCCACAATTGACTTTTTCCCCAATACAGCTGATTTCTAGGTCAACTGTCCAATTGCCTGGGCAAAGTTTGGGATCAAGGCTTGAAACTAGGTATGGATAAACTTGGGAGTCCAACATGAAGCATGGAAATCATCTTAGGAATTTTAAGTCAAAACATCTTTGTGCAAACACAAACCCTAATTTGGGTCAACAGTGCAAGGAGAAGCCTTGAGTAGAGGAAACCCTAAATGGATCTTGAGCTCCAAGGGTCTTGTGATGAGAAAATGTTGAGAAAATGGGAGGGCAAATTTTGGGGTACAACAAGTAACCTTTGAGATGGCCTGATGATTTCTGTAGCTCGCCTGGACCTCCTTGAATGTATTCTAACTCCTACTTTACTTTGAGGATGGCTGAAAGTCCCAACTCAATTCAAGTTGCAAGCTTCAGTTTTGGAAATGATGGATAGTGATGGAGGAGTTACAGTCTTGAAACAGGGGTTTGGATCACTTGTGTATGATGTATGTAAGGTGTCTAGATGATTAAGAATCAAAACGCACGAGTGGAAATGGAGATGGAGAGTTTTGGCTCAAAACTGTCAAGTTGAGCAGTTCTGTGCAGCAAGGATGTTTAAGAGAGTTTTAGGAGGATTGGAATCGTGTGTTAGATTGCAATAAACTTGTGTAGTTATATCAAAAAGATCCTAACACTTGAGGTGGTCAGAAGTGTGAGTTATAGAGTTATGACTATGTTACTTAATTTTGAAGAAAAGTGAAAAACATAGTTTCAAGGCATAGTACAAGCATGGTCTGAGTTGTTAGAGGCTTTAGACAAGTTTCTTATGGCTTTTAGATTGTGTGTAATAAGAAGAAAACAAGTGCAAAGCTCAAGAATTGACTCTGTGCATAAAAGCCACTTTTTCAAAATGGCAATGTTGCCTTTCTTCCTAAAATGGTATTAAGCACGGGCAATACATTGAATGTTTAGATTAAAGCTTCTAACAGCCGTATAAACATTTAATCATGGAGTTCTAAACAAGTTTGAGGCATGAAAAGCAAAGATTATGCAGTCTAGGCTTGGATTTGAATTCTTGTTCATCATGGAAATGACCTATAATTCAAGAATGAATGTCCAACTTCTTGTCTTCGATTCTCTTTCCTCAAGCATGATCTCAATGAGTTATTTGACATTTTGGAAATCTTGTAACATCCTTTACAACCTCTATGTTGATCACTTTTGAAAATTCCCCTTGGAACTATGTGAAAAATTTCCATGAAGTTAGGTAAAAATCCTGCCTAAACTAGGGCAAAATTTCACTAAGTTTCCAAGTTTCATGAATATGTATTCACAAAACCATAACTTGAAATCCATGAATTTCTAGGAGAAGTTGTGTTCTACAATGTTTTATATCTCATTGAGATCTAAAACTTTCATGTTTAAAATTTCCTTTGAATCATCTTGCATCATGGTGAAAAATTTGCTCAAAGTTGTGAAAAAATATGAAATTTCCAACACTTCGAAAAATTTCTAAGTTTAGAAATTTTGACTTTTAAAAATGAAATCTTGACTTTTTGATTTCTTGATGAATAAGTTTCATGTTTTGACATATTTTGATGAATTTTAATCTTTTACACTTGATTTTGACCAAAAAGTCAAAGTTTGACTTTTCAGTGTACAGTTGATTCTTGATTAGTTGACTGAAAATTCATTTGTCAACCAATTGGACTTGAGGAATGTTTTGAGCTATGTCATTAGGTCAAAATTATTCATTTGAGTCCTTGATATCATAACTTAAACCAATCAATCATTTGCTAGGTCAAAAAACAGAAATTGCCATTTCTCAGTCAAAAACCCTAATTTTGACCATTTTGCCCTTTTGATGATCTGATCAAATTTCTTGAGGAATTGTGATCCAAACTTGATCAAATTACATATATGAGTTCATGATGTTGATATGGATCAAAAATCATGAAGTTTGACTGTAAATTGTCCATAGTTGACTTTTTTCCAATATAGTTGATTTTTAGGTAAACTGATCAATTGACTGAGCAAAAATGTGATCCAAGACTTGAAACTTGACATGAGCAATCTTGAGGGTCCATAATGATCCATGAAAGTCATATGAGGCATTAAAAGTTAAATTATCCTTGTGCAATCTCAAACCATAATTTTCAGTCATTAGTGTTTGAGGAGGTGTCTTGAGCTGATCAACCCTAATGCAGTCTTGAACCAAAGGAGATCTTGTGAGATATTATTTGAGAAATAAGAGGGCAAATATTAAGGTACAACACCATAGTATAATTCATTTAGAAAAAGAAAAATATTAAAAAATCATTTAGGTGTTTAGTTATGGACATAAATTTATCGCACATTAATTTAACTAAGGAAAAAACTTAGATGTATTTCTAACATTCCCAACATAATACTCTGCGGTATGACTTTGCAAACTAAGATCGTATTTATGAAATGTTCAATTAATTTCAACTCTTTAACCATCATTGCCTACATATGTAAAGTCTTCTGACTTAACGCATCGGCCACCACATTTTCTTTTCTTGGATGATAATTCAAACCGAAATCGTAATCCTTTAACAACTCCAACCATCTCGTTGTCTCATGTTCAATTATTTCTAACCAAATAGATATTTTAGACTCTTATGGTCACTAAATACTTCAAATCTAGAACCATAGAGGTAGTGTCTTCAAATCTTCAGCACAAAAAGCAACTGTAGCAAGCTCTAAATCATGCGTAGGTTAATTCTTTTCATGAGTCCTCAACTGCCTTGACGCATAAGCAACTACCTTTTCATTATGCATAAGCACACCTCCTAAAATCATCTTGGAAGCATAACAATATACCACAAAAGGTTCTCCTGGATTAGGTAATGTCAAAATCGGAGCCGACGTCAATCTTTTCTTCAATTCTGTAAAACTTTCTTCACACTGAATATCTCACACAAAAGCTCTACCTTTACAAGTCAACTTAGTTAAAGGAAGTGCCAACTTAGAAAAATCTTCGACAAACCTTCTATAATAACCAGCTAATCCCAAAAATCTTCTAATCTCGGTAGCCGACTTTGGAGTTTCCCATTGCAACACATCATCTACTTTAGATGGATCTGCAGCAATGCCATTACCTGAGATAACATGACAAAGAAAACTAATCTCCTTTAACCAAAATTCACACTTAGACAACTTTGCATACAACTTCTTCTCTTTCAAAACTTGCAATACTATTCTTAAGTGTTCTGCATGTTCTTCTTCCGATTTAGAGTAAATCAAAATGTCATTAATGAACACCACTACAAATCGATCCAAATAAGTATGAAAGATACAGTTCATTCACTCCATGAATACTCCCGGCGGATTAGTAACACCGAAAGGCATCACCGAATACTCATAATGTCCATAACGCATTCTGAAAGCCGTCTTCTTGATATCTTCATCCTTCACTTTAATCTGATGATAACCCAACCTCAAATCAATCTTACTAAATACTCGAGCACCCACCAATTGATCCATTAATTCGCCTATTCTCAGAAGAGGATACTTGTTCTTAATCTTCACTTTATTCAATTGTCTATAATCAACACAAAGTCTCATACTTTCATCTTTCTTCTTTACTATCAACATTGGAGCTCCCCACGGTGATACACTTGGTCTTACAAATTTCTTTTCAAGTAACTCTTCTAATTGCTTCTTTAATTCTGACAATTCAGATGCAGACATCCTATATGGTGCCATAGAAACTGGTCTGGTACCAGGTACAAGATTAATAGCAAATTCAACTTCTCTCTTTGGCGGTACATCAGTAATTTCATCAGGGAAAACTTCAGGAAATTCACGCACCACTTGCAATTCCTCAATTATAGCTTGATTCTCGACATATAGAGATGCCATCAACGAAAATATTTGAGCCTCTTCTTGCATCAACTTCCCCAACTGTCTAGCAGACAACATACCAACTTCCTCCTCTTTAGGAGTAGAAAACCTCACCTACTTGTTATAACAGTTAATATGAACATAGTTATGTTTTAACCAATTCATACCTAAAATTACATCTAACCCACTTAAAGGCAAAAAAAATCAAATCAATAGCAAAGTCTCCGTCGAAGATCGACAAAGGACACTTTAAACACACAAGAGAAGTAGTCACCGATCCCTTAGCTGGAATATCGACGACCATTTATCCATTCAAAGAAGACAACATAAGACACAATCTTTCAACACAGTCGGAAGCAATAAAGCAATGAGTAATACCGATATTAATAATAGTAATTAAAGGAGTACTATTAATGAAACATATACCTCTGATGAGTCTGTCCTCATTAGTTGTCTAAGTCCCAGCCAACGCGAACACTTTACCACTAGTTTATGCCTTATTTGGTTTCTGACACTGACTACCAATATGTCCTTCTTCACCACAATTGAAGCAAATCATCTCTTTATGCTTGCACTCAGAGATATCATGTCCAGTCTTACCACAACGGAAACACATCTTCACCTCAGCACACACGTTGCTCTTATGACCAGGTTTTCTACATTTGAAACAAACCACACCAGCAGGAGCATCTCCTTCACTAGTTCTCTGACCCTGAGAAACTTTCTGTTTACCTTTACCATCTGAGGCATCGTAAGGCTTACCACAGTTTCGTTGGTGCTTACCCCTCTTCTCATTGATAATCTTATAGTGAGCATTATTATCTTCTTCATAGATCCTGCAACTATCAATCAAATCGGAAAAGACACGAATCTTTTGGTATCCAACTGCCTTCTTGATCTCTAGGCGCAACCCGTTCTCAAATTTGATGCACTTTGAAAACTCAACATTTACCTCACTGTAGTGCTGGTAAAACTTAGCCAACTCAACAAACTTTGCAGCATATTCAGTAACTGACATACTCCCTTGCTTCAGCTCAAGAAACTCAATTTCCTTCTTACCACGAACGTCTTCAGGGAAATACTTCCTTAGAAATTCCCTACGGAACATAGCCCAAGTTATATTTTCACCTGCAGCTTCCAACCTCGGATGAGTCTCTAGCCACCAGTCATCAGCCTCAACTGCTAGCATATGAGTACCATATCGTACCTTCTACGCTGGAGTGCAGTCCATCACACAGAAGATTCTCTCAATCTCTTTCAACCAATCCAATGCTCCGTCAAGATCATACTTACCCTTGAAGGTAGGCAGATTCTCCCTCTGGAAGGTCGCTAAGCTACGAGATCCAGCATTCCCGTCAGCGTTCGGATGATTCTCAATAGCATGCGCCATTGCTTCCAAAGCAGTAGCAAGTGCAGTGACATTCCTTCCAGCCATCTCAACTTATCACTACAACATAAACAACAGTTAGAACTCAAGTTAACAATACTCGATTGTTAGATAAAACTACGACTCAACAACTTGGTAGGACGGACTGACCTGCTCTGATACCACTAATGTAACACCCCATTTCTACCCAACGAATTATATAAAATCAGAGTTACAAAATGTAATGCTACACTTTCAACTTGGAAACAACGACATTCAATCACCTATAGTTCAGATACATAACACATAAAATTTGAATGAACCGATAAACAACCTGTTTAGTCTTTAAAAGTAAAACAACTTCTGTTGCTACGCAGAGGATTCACAAATTTAATTGAAAACGCCATAACATCTTTTCCAACTCAAATGGCTTTAAGACAACAAGTCTTTAATGAAAATAACTTAAAAATTTAGCAACATAATAAAAACCAACAATAAGAAAACTTGCATTCATCCCCCTGAGTGCTACATATCAGAGTGACAACACCAACTCGAACTAACGGAGGTAACAACTATCCTTCTTGATTACCCTACACGTTACCAACAAAGAGAAACTTTCAAATAAAAGGGGTGAGATATAGAACCATATAATTGAGTGTATGATAAACAATTTATTAGATTAGATTATATAAAGTCACCACTTCACAACTTTTAACCAACATTAAATCACAAGTCAACAACACACATGTTAAATATGCAGCACAAAATGCGACTCGTTACAATGCACATGCATGTGGTACCAATGGAGCAAAACTCATAACTTAGAAATCTGCCAATTAATAGAGGCATCAACAAGGCATAAGCCTTCAACTTAATTTTCCAATCCAGGCCAAGTTATCGAGCATCAGTTCCAACTTGATATGCTAGTATGCGACCCCAATATGAATGTCAGGATAGCAACAACAAAATTCCATAGCAACGCAACAACAAACCAACATTAACCATAAGCCCACAACTTAATATTTTGCCCATAAATAGAGGCGATAACATCACCTGCTAATTCACATTTTTCAACAAAGAACACAATATAACGAGTCAACCAAAATTTACTACAAATAAACCGCGTAATTATTCAGACTATTACGACTATTTCGATTAATTAATTGTCGGCTAAAAGTTTCTATTATTTCTACTTTGTTCTAAAGTTCTCATTACGTCTCTGTTAAATTAATACTATACTGTTATTAGAGCATGTACTATCAATAATATGGTCGTGCTATTTTATTAAGTTCCAAACCTGCTACTGATTTAGAATTCTAAATATTACTTCTACTATTGCTACTTTATACTATTTCCACTTTCTTCTACTTATAACCATATACCACTATCACTTTATTGATAAGCTAATCCGCTGTCGCGCACGGATAAAAAACGAGTTATTTTGAAAAATGTAGTTTAGTGACAGTGATTCAAGTCATATCGCAAGGATTATTGAAATTGTTATTAACTAATAGAAATCTAATTGGGGGTGGTTTGGTTTAAAGTTCGATTTAAGAAAACAATGCAAAAGTAAGTGATTATAAAATAAGTGATTATAACAGGTTAATCTACCAGTTCTACTTTCAACTTATCATTGGTCAATTACAATTTCAATTCCCTAAGCGGTATCAATTCATATTCGATTGTAATATTTATGAAATAAGTGTTGACAATACTACATGAGTTATGTTCCTAATCACGAATTAAGCAAACGGTTCACCGAATTAAGTAAACGGTTAAAGATAGCGCAAATTAACGAAAAAGCTAAGTTAAACGCGATTAAAGTAAGGAACATATATCTCAACCGAATTAAATCCAATCTATTATATAAGAAACGAATTAAGCAAACGAAAATCATAAAATAAATTAGAAAGAAACTGAACTAAAATTGATAAGAACCTCAAAGTCTTGTGGAATTCGAATTCGGTAGATTGCTCTTAGGATTAGTTCTCCATGAATGTTTTGTATGATCAAAATTCTATCGTGAAAAAAATAAGGTTAACTATTGTAGCACGACTGAAAACCTTATAGATAAAATAGGGTTTTTTCACTACTAAATCAAACTGGGCCAGAAACATAAATCAGGCCCATAAAATGACCTGAAACAGATTATTTTCTAATGTCTGAAACTTTAACAAATTACTGGGACTTATGCAGGCCTAATCGGCTTTTGACTCAAACATGAAAATTGTAGCTCTTTAATTTCTCTTAGCTTTCCAACGAATATTAGAATGTGTCAATCCGATTCTCGTAGCTTCAATTATGATTTTTTTTATTGAAAGCGGCTAATGTTAAAAATAAAATACGAAAATCAAATAAAGGCAAAAATAAACTAAATTATAAAAAACATTATAAATATAAAAATAAACAAAGTAAAACATAGAAATACTTAAGCACAAACATGGAAGAATGTACATCAAATGCACTGATCATAAGCCTATCATCAATTTCTACTACTTATCTTAAATTATTCTAGTGGCATACTACTACAATTGATTAAACAAATTTTCATACCGATAATAAATTATAATTTAGCAAGGATATATTATTATTTGGAAACTCCACTTACTCTACCGACAACTTTAAACATGTCGGAATTATGCAAAACAAATAAAAATAATTTTAATAATACGAAACAACTCTATTGATAACTTTAATAACATTATTCACAACTCTAACAACCCTATTGAGAATTCAATTGACAACTCTATTGATAATCCTAACAATTCTATCAGAACAAAAATTAACTCAAATTAACTATTTATTTAAATACTTATCTCTAATTCATAACTTCTACAAAATTGGTTTACTAATAATATTAACTTTTTATTTTTATTATTATTATTATGTATTATTATTATTATTATTTTTATTATTATTATTATTATTATTTTTATTATGATTATTATTATTATTATTTATTATTATTATTATTATTTTATTATTATTATTATGTTTATTTTTATTATTATTATTATTATTATTATTATTTTTATTATTATTATTATTATTATTATTATTTTTATTATATTATTATTATTATTTTTATTATTTTATTATTATTATTATTATTTTATTTATTTTTATTATTATTATTATATTATTTTAGTATTATTATTATTATTATTTTTATTATTTTATTATTATTATTATTATTATTTTATTTTTATTATTATTTATTATTATTATTATTATTTTATATTATTATTATTATTATTTATTTTTATTATTATTATTATTATTATTATTATTATTAGTATTATTATTTTTATTATTATTATTATTATTATTATTTTTATTATTATTATTATTATTATTTTATTTTTATTATTATTATTATTATTATTATTATTATTATATTATTATTATTAATATTTTTATTATTTTTATTATATTATTATTATTATTTTTATTATTATCTATTATTTTTATTATTATTTTATTATTATTATATTTTTATTTATTATTATTTATTTTTATTTTTATTATTATTATTATTATTTTATTATTATTATTTTTATTAATTATTATTTTATTTTATATTATTTTTATATTATTATTTTTATATTATTATTATTATTTTATTATTATTATTATTATTATTTTTATTATTATTATTATTATTATTATTTTATTATTTATTATTATTATTATTATTATTATTATTATTTTATTATTATTATTATTATTATTATTATTTATTATTTTATTATTATTTTTATTATTATTATTATTATAATAATA